>CM046441.1:74253985-74441485 GCA_025506515.1 Flaveria trinervia | reverse complement strand
ATAAAACATGAAATATTCTTAACAAACTAAATTTGAGCTTTAGAAACAAAGTTCCAATGTATTAATGATTTTTCGTTGTTCAATTATTAAACGTACGATCACTTGAGTTTCTTTCTAGATTTTTCTTTGAACTTTAATTCATTTTATTGCAGTTTGACACTATACCATTGTGAAATTAATTTCATTAATAAGTTGGTTCGAAAAAGTTACTAACCTAGATTTCTTTAAATAAGAAATTTCCTTGCTAATAGCTATATTTTTTTTTTTATCAAACTATAATTCATTTTAGAACCCCTAAATTATTTTTAATCGGTTTTAAACCCTGATTGTCTCCAAAGAGTTTTTAACTTTGCAAATAGTATTTGCACGTACAACTAAGCCACGTTAATTGCTTTAGTTTTTTAATAACCCGAAGCATGTTCTACAAGTAACCAAATAGTTATTATGTCAAAAGAAAAAATATCTTTCTATATCTTTTTATCAAGATCTAGACTATCCTCTATATGCCCCTATGACCGCGATCTTTATATGTTTTTGCCACGCGCGTTTCCGCTAAGAAGAAGGTTTGGATCTTTAAACCTTAATAAAGAAAGATAGATAAAAACGACCGGTCCACAAGATGAAGAAGATAGAAAGTCATAGGACCTGACTCGTACTCAAGTAAACAGCTTCACCCCTTAATCTCGCTATGTTCAACTACGCGACTTCTTACCTTAGAAATATATATATACATACTAGGTTAGTATCCCGTGTATTATACGGGTTGGATAAATAAAATATTAAATAATTAGTAATAAAAATGTAATTATTATAAAATAATATGATTGAAATTGCATATGAGTAATATATAACTAATAAAACAATGATATCATTATTTTAAACTTTTGTTTTTAAGCCCTAGTTGCATTTTTTAATAAAGAAAGAGTGTGTAATTTGAAGACTCGTGATAAAATTTACGATCAAATTTCAAATTTTCTATTAACTATTAGAACCACAAAGAAAGCGTGTGTAATTTGAAGACTCGTTTTTTCCACCAAAAGTCTGTTATGCCTGTAATAATAATAATAATAATAATAATAATAATAATAATAATATAATAATAATAATAATATAATAATAATAATAATAATAATAATAATAATAATAATAATATAATATATAATAATAATAATAATAATAATAATAATAATAATAATAATAATAATAATAATAATAATAATAATAATAATATAATAATAATAATATAATAATAATAATAATAATAATAATAATAATAATAATAAATAATAATAATATAATAATAATAATAATAATATAATAATAATATAATAATATAATAATAATAATAATAATATAATAATAATAATAATAATAAAATAATAATAATATAATAATAATATAATAATAATAATAATAATAATATAATAATATAATATAATAATAATATAATAATAATAATAATAATATAATAATAATATAATAATATAATAATAATAATATAATATATAATAATAATAATAATAATAATAATATAATAATAATATAATAATAATAATAATAATAATAATAATAATAATAATAATAATAATAAATAATAATAATAATAGTAATAATAATTCAAGTAAGACAACAAAACATGTTGGCACCTTGTGATGTTGAAAAGCACCCCACCCACACCATACATATTGGGGGATGAATTGACCGTATTGTGTGACAAAGATATTCACCGTAATCGTTTGAATATGATGAAGCCGTTGATTGATAACTCGTTTGAACGAGCCCGATGTAATCGTTTGAGGCAGATAATTTCCAAAATAAAGTAGATGATAATCGAAAGAAAATAAAGGCGGTGGTTATTTATTATAAATAATTAAATAGCCCTAAGTAGTAGAAAAATATTATTTATTCCCTAACACTTTTCGTAATTAGACATGTTTTTTTTAATAAAAATATGGTAAAGGTGTAGGAGCAGTCACATCTCATCTCTTATATCTAATCTCATTCTTAATTTTTTTTATAAAATCTTTTCTTTTTATTCTAATAAAAAGATAACTAGAAGGGACACGTGATAACATCGCATTCGTTCTTTTATTTTATTTTTTTGTGTTTCTTTTCTATTAGATAATTACATTAATTACTAATCATATTTAATTTTTAAGGGTAAAATATATTTTAATATAGTAAGATAGATATCTTTTAATTAATATTATTTCTAAAAAAACAAATTTTATAAAATCAAAATTTTAAAACATCAAACTTTTTTAAAAATACAATTTTTTTAAAACTAGTGTTTTTAAAACATCAAACTTTTTTAAAATACAATTTTTTTTTAAAACTAGTGTTTTTGAAAAGTAAATTTTTTTATAACAAAAGATAATTAAAATAGGAAGTTTATAGGAATCTATAAAATAACATCTAATTAAAAGGTTTGTTTCCTATTTTTATTCTATTTATAATATAAAAGAAATTCAATTATATCTTAACTTAAATTATCATTGTAGTTTTAATAAATTTTTACTTTTATTAATTTAATCTTATTCAACCCATGTAATACATAAGTTTACTAAATCTAATCATCTAATAATTCATTTTATAGTTTATCTAATTTCTAATTTCATACCTCATCTTTATACTTTTACAAAAACTAAACACACCCCTAATAATTGAGGGTTTCCATTAATCTCCCATATCTATTTTTTGTATTTTATTTTGAGTGGACGTGGGTGACTTTAAAAAAAATAAATGGTTATAAGATTAATAAATAAGTATTATTTAATTGAGTAGATATAAATATGAGGAATGAGATGCGAGAAAGTTTAGATAAAAAGGTAAAATTAACTTATAATTAATATTTTTTATAGCACAGAAGCCTTGAACCGATCATCGATGGAAATTCAACAGCTATGGCGGGGAGCAAGATCGAAATTCTACTAATAAACAAATTTGGTGTTATTTAACATTAGGTGTTCTATTTTTTAAGCTTACTTGTCAAATTATCATTTCATGTCTACTTGATAGATATTTTAAACCATCTCTTGAGGTTAAGAACATATGTGTAAGAATTTGGCAAAAAAGATCAAGATCAAATCATAATTCCTCAGGAAAAAGTATTATATTCATTTATATTCATTACTTAAACTTGATACATAACGATACACACAACTATAACGTCTTTTAAACAATTTATGTGTCAAGAAAAAATACCAGGAACATCCACTCGTTCTCGGGGATCGTTTGTTCACCAAAACCTAGCCTAGAAGCTTATAGATGCTTTTACCTCTGAAAGCAAACCATATACATATACACATAACAACTATGGTATGAGCAATGTGCACGGCTACATGTCTTAACCTTCGACCTTACTTGACCTATAACCTCGTTCCTCTTATTTCCAACAAGAGGTCCGGACCCAAACACTGATTGATACATAAGTTGATGGAGACATTAAAATCCCACCTTAGTTGAAGTGTTTTTGACAATGCATCCTTTCCCGTAAAGTTGAAAGTTCAAATCCCATGATGGACAAAATATGAAGATTTAAGAGTAAAAGTAGAGGATTTGAAGTTATTCTTTAGCGCAACAGTTGTAATTCTCTATATGAAAAATATGTGCATCACTAGATAAATGTAAATAGTTACATTGTAGTTGGAGGTGGTAGGGTGGGGTTCTAATCAAAATTCAGAAGGGCGTTATTGATCTCCTGTCGCTGGTGCTTACTCCGGCAGTCTCAAACGATTAAACAGCACCAGAAAACTTTGTTCAGGGACAACATAGAGGAAACCAAGGTCTGCCCCTTTGACATATGGTCCCATGCCCTGTAGAAAGTTGTATAATCAAATAAACTCTTATTTTACTTTTCGGGTTACAAATTAGCACGATGGGTAACAGGCCAAAACAAGTCATTTTTAAGCACGGGTCAGAACAAAACAATTTGAGTTGGATTGACCCGGAACAACTTTTTGTTTGTTTTTGACAAAATATATCAAGTGTTATGTGTTAGCCATGGTTGAAAAAAAAAGTTACAAAATTAATTCACATCTTCAAAAAAATGATTCACAAGGTAATGTGGATTGAAACCGAACTTGTGACAATTTTAACATGGTTTTCACCTGTTTACTCACTTGACTCGTTCACCTTTTAGCTTTATCTAGCCGCTTTGTGGCCCGTTTGAGATGAAACACAACCCATATTACATTTGTAAATTAATGAGTTGAAATTGTGAGCTTTTTTAATATTTAGTATTACCTTGCCATTGAGTTGGAGAAGTTCACCTTCAACCCATTTTGGATTTTTGAAACCAAATTCAGCAATCCTACCTTGACCATTGTAACTAGCAATCTAATAAAAAATTGTCATAAAATTAGATGTCAGCTGCATTACCGGTTAACCAAGTTCAATTCAATGTGGTACCGTAACACAATTACAACATATGATATTAAGGCTGAGAGTCTGAGGCTGCCTCTGAATAGAGGTGCTAAAATGGGTGGGTTGACCCGAAAAGTTTCTAGTCCATTTTTCTATGCATATGATCACAAATATTATATAATCTAATAAAAATAATCCAGTTTTTTGAATAAAAGATTTAGGAGGTTTATGTTTCAGAAATTCATTGTGGCAACTTTCAACCCATTTTAACCGTTTGATATATTTGACCCTTAATTCTTTTTTAGCCATATGAGTTCACTGGATTGACTTGGCGGAGATATAACATACCAAAATTCAATGTAAAGTTAAAAAATACAAAGTGGAGGTGAAAGTACAATTACCACTCCCAATTCATCTGGATACCTTCCACGATTCGAAAAATGGCCCCCTTTTGCAATTTTAGCACGAAATGTCACCTACAGATAGAAAAAGGTCAGTTAGACTTGTGGTAAGATGTGCAACGGACATCAAAAGGAGTGTGTGTGTGCGTGTGTGTGTGTGTATTAGTGTTGGCAAGATAAGTAGGTCAGGCTGTTGAAAGTTGAAACCAGTCGTTTTTTCAGCACCACTCTAAACAAGGCGGGCCAGGTCAGCTGAACCAGCAAATACTTGTTCATTTGTGTACTTTCTTTTGAAAAATAATGTGTCAACTATGATTACAAAATCAATAAACAATAATATCTTTGAATCAAAAAGAACTAAAAGGTTGTATGCATTGAAAATATAAACCGGGCGATTTTGAACCCGTTTGGCCTGTTCCCTAGCTGTTTGAGATAAAAGACAACCCAAATCAACCACTTCATAAGTAATTGGATGTAAATTGCCACCTCTAAATTACATGCAAGTTCTTGAAAAGCCACTAACCTGGCCTGCAGGAACATTAAGATCACCCGTCACTTTCACAGCTTCAACATACTCAAAGAACTCAACATCATCTGCATTACTCCAATTGCCATATTTACGATTCAACTGTACCACCTCAGTACCATATGGGCCAAACGAACCAACATAAAGGCCTGGAAAGAAACCAAAGGATCATCTTCTCTGTTTCTTCATCATTGTATTGGGAAGAGTTATATAAAGGGGGTGTTTAAGTTTTGGAACACTTTTTAATATATAAATAAATATATTCTTCTTTTGATTATTTGGAGCCAAGTAATCAAGTATGGATGATAAATTTCATTTAACTCTAGCAAAACTTATTATGTACACTGTACAGGTATAATAAAATGGCATATTTACCACTTTAACCTCATTTGAAATGCATTTATCAAATAGACAAGCAGACACTCACCGTCAAATGGGTCTAAATTTCCCCTGGATGTAGTAATCCGACTAAAGTTTGTATATTCTGACAATTTATCCCGCTTCTTTGCCTGACTAACCGCAAACTTAACAATTTCACGACATCCCTTGTGACCTAAATATTTTTTGTAATGGACTTTTTGTTAAAAACAAATGTAAAAGTTTTGAAACATATGAATCAATACTTGCTGGGATTAAATGTATCAAGAATATTAGCTGGATACAAATAGCATGTACCATGGCTTCAAAGTTCAAATTTATGTGGGCATATTCTTCGGTTAACTCCCAAAATCAAGAGCCATAAAATAGTGCAACACTAAATCATCATTAAACCTAGAGGTGAAAATAAATTAAGGGATCGATTTGGGTTATCTTTTACCCTTAGTGGGAGAGCGGATAATTTAAAATTTAATTAAATCAAAGGTATCAAACTGGTCACAACTCACCCAAAATGTATTTCTGATGCACAAAACCAGGCAAACAATTCTATTCACAAAACCATATTATATTGAAATAATCCAAGTTTTCTTTAATCATATATGACACTAATTTGTTCATAAAAAAGATTTGAGAAAGTCAGAAAACTTTTGAACAAGGATGTTCTTTGGGTTGAACCCAACCAGACATGTAAAACAGATTACCCATTTTGACTTGGCCTTTAATCGTTTAGCTATGTTTTCTTTGTTGTGCTTAATTGCACAAGGAGTCCCCACACCCCCTGGGTCACGTGCTAGGGAGTCACGTTGTCGGATTTGTCTTCTTTCTTTTTCTCCAATGAAGTTTTCCAGGGTATTGTCCACTTAAACCCAAAACGGAAGAGTACCTGTTTTGACCTGTTATTTAACTAATCTGACCTGCCCATTTTGTCAACTCTAATAGAACTAGAGGCGAGAAGACGGTCTGGTCAAACACATTGAGTAATGGATTCAGGTCAAAGAGGTTAGTTTTTGTCTGAGTTGAAACAAGCCGGGTAGAATAGGGTCTGGTTGACTCAAACAATTTTTGCCCACTTATAATCAAAATAAATCTGTTAATTATAATTATAATAAAAGAATATATTACTAGAGTAATAATCTACATCTCTTACTAAAACAATTTAAGATGCCAAGAACCTTTAACCCGCTTGATATAAAACACAGCCCAAATCAACCAATATATAAAAAAGCATGTCGATTACCACCTCTAAATAAAACCGATTGTAATATTCTATTTAGCCTTACCTTTCGAGAAACTTTATCTGAACTCCATAATGCTTTAGCCACATCAGGAGGCATCAATCAGAAACACCTTGACTAGCAATGGCAGCTATTCTGACCTTAGATGCAATACTTTCTTCACTATCACTATTATTTTGACTTTTAACAGGGACATGAAGAACAAAAGAGTCTTTTTCCACTCCTTCAATGTCAGCAGGAACACGCACAAATTCATCTTTTGAGGGAATATCGTCTCTAGTGTGTAAAACCCCACCAACAAAAACTTTCATTTCTAAATTTTTCCCGTCTTCTGCTTCCTCGTTGTTTGCTCCAAAATCAGTATTTTCATCTTCTGATTCTTCATCAGAATCAGAAGTTGTTTTCTCATCGTCTTCTTGTACCAGCTGATTCACGGTATCACTATCATCCATTACTTCTTCAGCATCAACTTTCATAACCTTAAAATCTTTAATTTTTAGTTCGGGAATTTTGTCTTTAAGGAAATTAATCACGCTTTTTATCCCGTCCTCAGTGGCCCCTTCAAAATCTATGCTTTTTTCATCATGTATACCAGGTTTATCTTCATTTACTTTCACGTCAATCACAGATGCATTCTCGATATCATTCATTGACGCCCCTTTTGTTGATGTAGAATTGGACGGACCAGTGGTTTTTGAGTTGCTTGCTTTGGCTCGCTGCATGAACACCACCTATCAAGGTAGATTGACTATCACTTTGAGTAAATTTGGTATGGGTCAAACTGGGCCAGGCCAGATTGATCTGGAACACTTAATAAGCTATACAATAATAACGTATCATTTTGAATATACTGATTTAGTAGGTTATGTGCAATAAATACACTTTAACTAAAAATTGTTTAGCCCAAATGATCCATTAGAAAGCAAACATAACAAGAATCAGCCACTTTATAGGTAAATGGGTTTGACTGGCCACCTGTAAATCTGTAAATTTGTAATGTAAGTTTATGATATCAATCCCTTCACTATGCAAGATTTTTACCCAATGTCCATTTTTCTGACCAAGATAAAAGTATGATTTGTTTACCTTCATAGTGTATGTTGCATCATTCTCTTTGACCACAAAAATTTCAAACAGAGGAGTTCCAGGAGATGCAGACACCACTTGTCTGTAATAAGCAAACATCACCACTGTTATTCGTAAATATTATGTGAACTAGATGCAATTTAAATATATGATTTCCCTTTCATCATTCTGCTATACCTTGGGCTATAACTTCTGCCAATAAATCTGCCTACACCTGGTGTTATGCGTACCAGTCTTCCAAATGGGTCATCAGAATCTTTTGAGTAGCCCACCCACCAACCAACCTGTAAGTTTTAAAATGATTATTCATTCATAATGATAAACCCTCGGACTTACGAAATATTCCAACCCATCTACTTTTCAAGCGGTATATTATTATTATTTTTGCCAAAACAGGATATATTGATCAACTCATAAAATTAGCTAAATGGAATAGGTCAAATGGAAGAATATGCTTAATGCATACAATTTCCTATATTGTTGTATACTTGTATTTAATAGATTATTACTTTAAAGTGTTGCTCTTAAAAAATACAGTTAACACATATTAATAATAAAATTTTGAGAAAAAGGTCAACCCAGCATGTTTGGACCCATGTAAAAATTGACTTGATCCAACCTAAACCCACTTTGACCCATTACCCAACCTGCCCACCTTGACACCTCTAGAATAAACAAGCACTTCTGTGTGTCTGACAATATTACCAGACCACTACCAGTATTTTCACACAATTTTGAAGCTTCATGATAACGCTCTTCATGTATTGCATTCTGCAAAAAGAAAAACAAAAAGACCTGTGAGTCCAACGATTCTTAGACATTCACAACCTTGTTACCAATTCTAATTTGATATGACGCTCACCCGGAACTCACACATAATCTTAGTGACACTATCCTTTGATGTTGCTTCTACTATAGCTGCTTTTAACTTTGAAGCTTCCTGAAAATCTTCTTTCTCTATTGCTTCTTCTAATTGAAACTGCAAAGCGCATCAACTCGTTATAACAAATGAATTAGTAAAAACCAAATCCTTGATTATCCAAATTCTTGTAACATATAAATTTCCTAAATTATCTAGAGTTAGAAAGAAATATCCATTAAATGAATAGTAGGTACCCCATACCTAATACAAATTTGCATTATATACTGATAGATCAGCATTTGTGTTTTATATGTACATGTCATTACAACTAATTGTCTTCATATTTCACTTGTAAAATATGTATGAACTGTTCTGACAACAAAATGTTAACTGCATTAAACGGTACGTAAAAGACACGTATTACACAAAATGATGGCCGTGGATTATAACAATAAAGATTCTTCCATTAACCACATGAACGGAGATTCATTACTCATATGTCCAAGCATTTCCTAAGGTATTTTCATGCCACTTTCCTTGTTTTTGGTACATATTAGATGTAATCTACCCTTGATTTACCCTGTAATAGTAACGTTAAGTGGAACACAACTATCCAAACAGTGAAATTGATCCACCCTTACAACACTCGATGATTTCACTACATGTTAATCATAAATACATACAACAAACTATTACAAATTCAAGTGTGCGTGCAACAACAAACCTGAAGAAGAGAAACACAACGTTCAGCGAGCTCAACTTCTGAAAAATGACGACTCCACCTATTCCAATCCCAATCAGAACACGTGGCATGATCGAAACTAGTGCCGTTGTTGCTGCAACGGCAACTGGTGCTAATCGGTGACGATTTGAGAGCATTACTCGAGCTCAAAACGAATTTCAAATTGTAAGATTTCTTCGCAACAGACGAATCAAAAGAGGAAGACAAAGGGGGCCTTATTTGGGGGATGTTTGAGACTGACGTTCCAGTAGCCCAATAAGCGTTCGCAACCGCCATATCTTCCTCCCAATTCGACTTCACCTGTGTATAGAATCAATCACTGTGTTCTTATTGTTCTTGATTTTGATTTTGATTTCGATTTCGATTTCTAGGGTTTGTGGAGAGTTAGAGTGTGGATGATATCGTTGGATAATGCACAACGCTTACATATAACATATCTGTTGTAAAATCGAAGGTGACACAAGGTGCCAAAAATACAGATATCGAGTTTGAGGAGAAATTGGTATTAAACAACGTACTGAATCCATCGGTTCGGTAAGGTACGACTTAAGAAACTGAATCCATAGGTTCGGTACGGTACCTTTTCTATGCTGATAATTCGAAACACATTTAAGGTCAAGAGTTTAAATTATGATTATGCCTAAATAATTTAGATCAGTTATTGTATAAATAATTCAAATGATTGTGTGTGTTTTCATTCTAGATAAATTATAATATTTAAGAATCACAATTAAAAAGTAATAAACATGTTAAACTTGCTGTTACATAAACCCACAGTCATCGAAATATGATGTCAAGAAACGAGGGCTCCTTGCAAATCAAAAGGGTCATTATCTATTTAGATTATGAACCCACCATGTTGTTGACACATTTGTTTTTAGTGAATATTTAAGTTGGTTCTTGAAAAGTTTATTGAAATAAAATCATGGGAGATTATATGATATCTATTTATATTTTATGTAGCAATTTATACATTTATATTTTTCAAAGTTTATATTTTAAAGAATAAATTAATATAACTTCTTATGAAGAGGATACCAGTATCAAAAATACTGATACCAAATTTAAGAAGAAGTGGTAAGCGAATATCGTATCGAAACTATATGTTCGGTATTGGCACTGGTATTGACATTGTACTGGTATTCAGGAAGAAAATCTTATCCCCAAGTTGATTTCGAAAACTTAAATTTTAATATTTGAATACTTATTTATTATTTTGTCACTTAAAATATTTTGAAACTAACAATTTATGACTTTAAATACACCTACGAGTTTTTTCATACACCTACTAACCTACGTGGCCTAATGAGTTCCTCACTCCTCCGTGTCTTTTAATTGTTAACACGTTTTAAACGTGTTTTACAAAATAAATCCTGTGATTTTTTCATATTATGATAACAAATCTAAACTCAAGTCTACTATACCGTTTGACAAAAACAAAATTGAACCCAATATGTATTAGTTGGTGTCTTGTTCAACACTTAGAACCGCCAAGATGCCACCTAGTTAACTTGCATAGTTGATTTTTAACGAAATGTATTAGTTGGTGTCTTGGTGACTTTCATATCGTTCACGTTAATTCTTTTATGTTTTGAACTTTGTTGCGATGTTAACCAGTGGCACATGCGTGCCACTCGACGTAAAGCATAGGTGTGCAATCCTTTTTAACCATGGTCAACAACTACCTAAAGATCATTGTCGATAATACTTTCCTAGATTTCATTTTTAGTGTTTTTCATCTTACATTATCTATTTATTTTAATCTATCTTTTGTATAAAAGGATATTTATTTCACAATGTATAAAAATTTGCTTCACTATGTCTCCTTTTTTCATTGTAAAGTGGATCAAGATACTATAGAAGATCTATTGAGCTCTTAGAGATTGAAGGTGTAATGTGGGAGTGGTTGAAGCATACAATATAATGAAAAGATTATTCGACTTATATCGGGTTTGCCTTCCTGTGTATATGCATATATGGACGCTTATCTCTAATATCATAGAACATGCTCCAAACAAAGACAAGTTTTTAAGTAAACATTGCAATTTGAATGTGTTAGGGTTGATTATGCGAACCAAACAACCTCTAAAACTTGAACGTTAATAGTTAAAACACTCGGACTAAAGGCATGCCTTGGACTAAAGGACGTAACAATCTTTTTCTATATATCTTCTTATATTATCATACTAATATGACTCTTTAGAAACATATATCGAATAAACCCTATCATTTAAACCATTCACATGTAGCCGGAGGGAAGCATGTACCCAAAACGCTCATTAACAATAGTACGTTATTAGAGTTTCCAAAATCTTCCAAACTTAAACAAAAATACTGTTAATGTTACACCACTGAAGTGAAACAACTAACTTCAGATTTAAGTAAAGGGACACGATAAAACTCGAGCATATTCCAAAACCATGAAACTCGAGCATATTCCTAAAGTCTTTTAAGCATTACTTATCATATCAGTTTAACCTAAAACAGACCAGATAGTAAATCTACAACTTGTTTATAAGGCAGGGATGGCTACCAAAAATGGTCACCGTACACGATCTCTACTTGTGTGTCGACCATGACTCTCAGATGGTTGACCTCCATTTTCTGCCATTTCTAAAGCCTCATCGGAATTATTATTATTATTACTATTATTAGTCATAGAGCTGGAATTAGGGTTGGAGTTAGAACTGGAATTGAAATTGGAACTAGAGGACGTTGTATTCTCTGTGCGAATTGGCATGAGAAAACTCTGCATTCTCGAAAGGTAGCTTTGACTTTGGGCATGATGAGATGTTGATGAAAGGTTGGGATCGGGTGGGATATTGGGCAGATCGTTTAGCTCGAGGTTGGGAAATACAGAACAACGACAGCGAGGACATTTTATGTTTAATCTAAGCCATTTATCGATGCATGCCACGTGGAAGCTATGAGCACACGGAAGCCCACGAACCTGAAAGTCATTTTAGAAAGCAAGGTGCACTTTTAATACAGGTCAAAACATACTCGGTCGGGTCGGGCCAAATTCATAAACATTTTTTCCTTATTTTTAAATAAACATGTGTTAAATGTGGATCTAAAAAAGTCTCACTACAATTGTAATCTAACTTTTGAAATGAAATGATTTGAGATTTATACATTTATAATAACTTTGTTTGACTTTTGACCTATTCGACCCGTTTTCATTTTTATTTAGTTTTGCTGAGTATTATCCATTTGGCCCGTTAGAGACAGAGAAAAACCAGAATAATCCATTTTACCATTTGCTTTCTTGAACCTTATAATAATGTTATGTCTAAAAGGTTACCTCATCTCCGACACGAAACTCCTCCAAACAAATTGGACAGTCACTACAGTCAGTTGGAACAGCTTTCAGTGAGAACAATGGAAGTTCATGAATTAAGGTCTCCACTGCTTGCCTCTACATTGCAAAATTAGTAACCAATCATTAGAAAGAGTATAGAAGTAATAAACTTTTAACATCTCTTATAAGTAAATTGGCTTATTGGGCTGTACTTTCCCTTGAACCATCACATTTGTAATAAAGCTGAAATGAAAACTGGTTGAACAGGTCAACGGGTTAAATGATACCTGGTGTATTCACCATTGCATGAAACCTCCTATATCATTTTATTTCAAAAACCAGAATAAATCAAACCTCTTAAACCGTTTTATTCAAAATTTTGGCTATCACTGTAATAATATGATTTATAGTTTCTTAATCATATTTAAAACATTAATTATTTATAAACATTAAGAAAAAAAGGACAAAAAGTGCTTGTGGCCAAGCCTACATGTTTCAACCTTTACTAAAATTACCCATTTGGACCTGAACCTGTTTTCAGCTGTTACCCACCCGCCCAACGTATCCATTTCTTCACCTCTATTATCGAGAATAAGTAAGAAGACAAAAAAACAACATGTCTAAATAGCCATGCAAGTTCCATTGCATACAAGATTTATACAACACCCAATTCTAACTTGTAATTATTTCCCATTTGAATGCAGGCAAATCAAAATGTTTACCAGGCTTTCAGATAAGTAAAGTCCTGGATGATGTGCAATGGCATCATGTTCCATGACTCTCATCTCTTGAGCAGCACTTTCAAATACTCGATCTGGCAGACGAATCATGTCAATCAACACCTGGAACATCTTTAATTGTTATCTCGGGTGTTCAAAAAGTATTTCCGTTTCAAATATAAGGATAACAAATAGATACCAAAATAAAGACAGAGTAGAGGTTACCCCATATTCTGAAATCCTGGACATAGAGATACCCAGTTGAGCGCGTTCCATATGAACTTTTCGTCTTGTTAACCACTGCATCCGAGGTCCATCAATTGAAGAAATAGTAAAGTTGCATTTCAACAAAAGCAACCGAGCCATGAAGTAAGGGACCATATTACAATACTACACCTTATTTACTAAATATATGGCAAGACATATGAGTCCACCATAGCTGAAAATCAACCATACAAGAAACCCCCATTTCTGATTCTTTTCAGGCAACTGCAAGAACTTAAACACAACCAGTAAATGCTCTATTAACGATGGATCTACAGATTAATTACAA
The DNA here is from genome assembly GCA_025506515.1 of Flaveria trinervia. Lineage (NCBI taxonomy): Eukaryota > Viridiplantae > Streptophyta > Magnoliopsida > Asterales > Asteraceae > Flaveria > Flaveria trinervia. The sequence continues at coordinate 74,427,317 of CM046441.1, read as the reverse complement.
GAACCACAATAGAAACCACAATATCACGCATACACAGGTGTGCGCAATGGCGAACCATATCGATCCTTTAATGCTCCACACCCATAGAAATGGATAGAGAACCACATAAAGAGTGGATAGAACCAAAAATCTTCCAACAAAATACGCATCTCTTTGCTCCTCACTACAATCCCTGAATCATTCAAAAAAGTAGTCAATATCATCGGTGATTGCTTCTCAATTGATACCATTTCATAAAGGCAAGGAGGACTTACAAACCCATTTTATCTGCAAGACCACTGTCTACAAACATCAAGACTCGAAAAACAAAGACAGCACCATAATCGATCTAATCCAAAGAGGCAGACATAAATCAAGGTTAAGACAATAAGTGCAGTAAATCAAAGGATTTAACCAAATAATATCAAGCATACTCACCACTATCCACATATGCAATGGGAGTTTACAAAGAGAGTAGCGCTTCCAACTCAAGAAACCATAACTCTGTTTAGTTACAATCTCAAAGAAAACAACACAATATCCTTCAAAATTGAAACAATAATAAATCATTTTAACATAAATCACAAGAACAATTGAATCAATCATGTAAATTCCTGCTTCTTAACTTATTAAATCAACACTTCGTCACTATACTACCTAACAAAATCATTTCATAGCTCAATAAAAATCCCCAAAAATTTCGAGATTTACATGTTTGAATCACACTCTATCACTATGCTATTTTATAAAATCACATCAAAACTTAAAAACGCTAAAATCCCTGAAATTGATCAAGAATTAGATGTTTGAATCTACACTCCATCACTACGCTACTTTATAAAATCATACAATAACTCAAAAACATTAAGATCCCCAAATTCTTTTTGACAATTAGATGTTCGAATCAACACTTTTACTACCTAATAAAATCACATCATCACTCAAAAGCAATAAGATTCCCAATTGATCGCGATTTCATATCAAATGCAAAAGGATACATACTGAAAGCGAGCATTGATAGAAAGAATCCATCGTACCTAAAAAGATTCAAAATTGAAACAAATAAACAAAAGGGTAATGCTTCGTGTAGATGATTGATTATAGGAGAAAAGATGAACAAACCACTTGAAGTGTAGCCTCTGATCGCCATGGGAGAAGATAATTTAGCGGGAAAAGCTAGGGTCAGTGTGAATAATCGATCAAAAACACTCATTTGTTTGTGAGGAGTGAAGAAGTGAATCTGAGAAATGAAATTAGATGAAAATCGAGCGAGAAAAAAGATATGCAGTGACTGAAATCCCCAAGAAGTGACGATCAAAGCTGTGTGTGTAAAAGGGTTCTTTTGGGTTCTGTAATAAATATATTAACTAATCAACTAATTATATTATATTTTATTTATATAATATTATTTAGCAACTTATTTGTGTTTATACTTTAGTTTTAATGGATTGTAATTATTTTTGGCATTTTTTTAACATTTTTTATTTTTAATTTATATTTTACATCTTTTACAATTTAACCCTTATAATTTTTGTTTTAACTTTGGTTATCTGTGTTTTTAATCTTTTACAAATTTTTGTTTTACATTTCGATTTAAAATTTACAAGTTAACACGTTGTAAGGTGCGTGCGCATGTGTTTTAACGTTTTTACACTTATTTTTTCTCGTTTAATAGTCCTGCCAGAACGCGCGTTAGATCAACTTGATTATTGTTCTATGTTTTATGTTTCAATATGTCTACTTTTCGTTTGAGTTTACTATTTATTTATTTATCTTTTATACGAGTTTTTTCAGTATTAGTGGCCGCTGATGTGGTGTGAGATAGGTGTTACTTGGTATGATTTTATGCTTTCGTCGCAACGCGAGAAGTTTAGTACTAGTTCAAGCACTAAACATAAATATATGTTTTAAATAACTTATTAGAATATATACCGCTAATCTGCTCATTAAGGTGGGAGAGTCGATCTTTCTTTCTAGTCTCTTTATCCTTTTTCTAAGAACGAAATCAAATACGTTGTAAACATACTATGATATTACTATTACATATATAACATTTACTTATAACAGAGTCTAAACTTTTAACATCTTAAAGATGAATACCACGTAACATAATCTGATATTATTAGACCAATGACTCTTTGTTTCATGTCTCTCTATCTAAGCTCTCTCTTATTAACGTCACCGCCACGTTATATTTTTCTCTTCCTTTTCCTTAACCTATGGTGTTCATCTTCTGTGTCATTAACTACCTTAAATCATTTAATTTGATTAAATATATAACAAAAGTATATATGGATTTTAAGTAGATAAAACTATTATTTAAAATATAAAACCAAATTTCATTAACTAAAAAGTTGAAGGTTCTCATGGTTTTCTAACTCAACACCATAGTAGTTTCATATTGACTTCTTTGTCAACTAAAGGATCTCTAACGCGATCAAGACATATCACTACTCCATCGTCTTTCAAAATTATATTATGTGATATAACGCAATTGTACATTTTTACAAGGATGAATTGTATATGCAAGTAGTTGAATTATAGCCCCACAAGTTTTAGAATATTAAAAACTCATTTCACACCTTTCTTTGTCACTTCTTATGTTGCCTTGAACCATTGTGTTTATGTAAATATGATAAGAAAATGACTTCAAAATAGGTGTTTTCTATTACGTATATACATCGGTATGATAATAGTCATACATGTATTGTATATAATTTACCTTAAATCGACACTTTGGTGAGGGTCATGTATAATGTTTGAATGTTGGCGATTCATTAAGTATGTTGGTGTTGTTGTTCATTAAGTACGATATCGTTGCTTTGGCTTTCGAGAACCCGATCAAGGAGTAAGGGTTCGATTTGAGAAACTGCGGTTGTGAATAGAGTCGTTCCCTGGACTCACGATAAGGCGTCGGCTGCCACATTTTCCATGCCCTTCTTATACTCGATCACGTAGTCATACCCCATAAGTTTCGCGAGCCATATATGTTGTACCGTGGTCGTCACTTTTTGGGTTAAGAGGTGCTTAAGGCTTCGTTGATCAGTTCGTATAATAAACGGACCTGTAATAAGATAATAGTGCCACTGTTTTACCGCCATCATGATAGCAAGCAGTTCCTTCTCGTATACCGATAGTGCATTCTGCCTTGGTGATAAAGCTCGGCTCAGAAATGAGATTGGGTGGTGCTCTTGCATCAAGACAGCTCCTAGCCCACCTGCAGATGCGTCTGTTTCAATCACGAATTGTTTAGTCGGATCCGACAGAGCCAACATCGGGGCAGACGAGAGGACCTCTTTGAGCCATTGAAATGCCCCTTAGGCCTCCTCCCCCCAACGGAAGGCATCCTTTTTTAGGAGATCCGTGAGGGGTTTCGTTATCATGCCAAAGGACCGGATAAACCGCCTGTAGTACCCGCTAACCCCAAGAACCCCCGAAGCTGTTTAATGGTTCTCGGGACCGACCATTGTTGCATTGCTTTCGTCTTTACCGGGTCTGTTTTCACCCCCTCTTTTGAGATAATGTGGCCGAGATACTCGATCGCTCGGCCCCCAAATACATATTTTGATTCCTTGGCAAACAGCTTGTGTTCCTTCATGATAGACAACACCCGCCTCAAGTGTTGGAGGTGATCCTCCTCGCTGCGGCTGTATACGAGTATGTCATCAAAAAACACTAACACTCCTTTCAGTAACAAATCGCGAAACACGTGGTTTATGAGTGCCTGGAACGTGGCGGGTGCATTAGTAAGGCCAGAAGGCATAACAAGGAATTCATAATGGTCTTCATGTGTTCGGAATGCTGTTTGTGGATGTCTTCCTGTGCTATGCGAACCTGATGATAACCTGAGTGTAAATCTAGCTTGGAGAAAAAAGAAGATCCCCTAGTTCGTCTAACTATTCTTCAATTAACGGAATAGGGAACTTGTCTTTGATGGTGGCATCATTGAGGCGACGATAATCCATGCACATTCTCCATTGCCGTCTTTTTTCTTTACCAACACCACCGGGGCTGCAAAGGAACTTTGGTTGTTTCAAATGACCCCCGCTTCCAAAAGTTCCCTTGTAGTTTTCTCTATCACATCTTTTTGAATGGTCGGGTATTGGTAAGGCCGCTAACTAATCGATTATGTGCCCGCCTTCAAAATGATCCGGTGGTCGAATGGTCGTGTAGGGGGTAGCCCAGTTGGCATTTGGAACACTTTTGGGAACTCTCGGGTCAATGTTTGCCATTGAGTTGCTTGTGGTTAGGTCGCTGCATGGAGCACCTTAGATTGGTAGGCTTTATCATTTCCCCACCTGCCATATGTAAGCTAAATAAGTGTAAGGTTCCCCCTTTTGAGTGCTTATGCATTAACTCGCTCACTTTCTCCACCGAACACATTGTCACCTTATTGTTTTGCAATCCTTTAAGTTCATATTGTCGACCCTCCACTTCAAACCGCATCGTCATTTTTTGAAAGTTCCAGAGAATGTCGTTTAAGGGAAGCAACCATTGTATTCCGAGGATCATATAGCGCTAGTAGAAGGACTTCAGTGGTGAACCAATGGCCAAGCATGGACCATTGAAAGTGGGGACACGTTTGTGTACAACTTAATTTCTTTCCGTTTGCCACACTTACGTTAACATGAGCAATATCTTGAACTTCACATTGCAATCTTTTCGCCAACCTATAATCAAGGAAATTATGGGTTGAATCCGAGTCGATGAGTATATGGAGCTGGCGATTACCCATCGATCCTTGCACATGCATGGTTGAGTAAGATGGTAGACCTGTTAAGGCATGAATGGATATCTGGTGCTCTCGACCTTCGTTCTCGGGTAGCAGTTCATCCCCTTCTAGTTCGTCATCATCCTCCACTTCAATGATATAAACTTGGTTCCGGTTCCGGCTACACTTGTGACCTAGTACGAACTTTTCATCACCCTTCACGTATGCGCATGAATGCCCGGTGCCATTGGATTGCATCACCCTCCAGATGGATCACCGCATGTCGTAGCTTCAGCGCGTTAGGCGTTTCATCGATTGCAAAAAAATGCTCACAACGATGGACCCAAGACTCAATGTCGTCTCCCGCGAACGGGGGAAATTCAATCTTTCCAACCCGAATCGCCCGGTTGCCCCGTGAATCGGCATCACCCACCGAAAACAAAGAACCCGCACTCGCCCCACCGCCACTGCCATGGGTAGTCCGATCCTGAACTGCCTTCAAGATCTCTTCCTGCTGTTTGGCCGATTGTTCCTGCTATTTCATGAGGGCTGCCAGCACTGCCTGAATCTCCATTATCACTTTGTCATGGTTCTTGAGGGTGTTATCCACGTCTTGGGTACAAGTGCGTGTCATGCTCGCAAGAGAGATTCCAATCCGGAGATCGGAACGGCTCTGATACCCTTGTTAGGGTTAAGGAGAAGAGCTAAGGAGATAAGAGAAAAACCGAATTCCTGGAATGTTTCTCCCGGAGGCCTTGGTTAGTTTAGATAACATTCAATCAAATAGCAACTTACAAGGACAACCCCTATCAATTAAACAAAAACCATAATAGTCCTTGACCCATGCAACTATATAACAATTACTAAAACCCAAATAAAAGAAATAATAAAACAATTAGAAACAATTCATATCATAGTCTAAACACAGGATTAAGAAGACGAAGTGATTTCGATTCCTCTCGTTCATTAAGTAACAATATCGGTGGTTCTTGTAGCAACAATATCTATATAGATGATGTGTACAATTTACTCTAATCCTATTAAACTTTCTTTTATAGAAAACCATAATAATAAAAAGGATAGATATTATTTAAATAGTAGTTTATTAGTAAGAGTAAAATACTTTTAAAAAAATAATGTTAAAAATTTGACATAAGATAAACTAGAAATTGGAATTGATATAGATTAGAAATAACACTAAATAAGTGCCGTTATTCTTAAAAATAAAAATAATAATGATAAACAATTTTGTCGGGAGTGTTGTTGGACACTATAAAGGGAAATAAGGGCAAATGATGGTAATTACGTGATGTCGTGATGACAAACATGAACCTAAATATCATAATTTTTGTCGGTCCTAGATCTTAATTCATGCAAAATCACCGATCATTTCATGTCATCCACATATAATCATCATACCCCTTATGGTAAGTCGTTAGTATTCGATTTTATCATAAATTGTATGGGATTTCTCATTCACAAACCTATATAAATCTATACTTATTAATAAAACAATAACTTTAGTGTTACATGACATTCTCTTAAGCTTTTATTTTTTTAATTCCCGTCTAAATATGTATCTGTCCTTAGTGTTAGTCTAGGTTCATTTGGTTAAAAGTTAATTATATACAAGAGATATTTAAGAAAAATTTGGAAATTTAACCATAAATTAAACCAAATATTTTTTTGGAATTAAATCATATCCGATATTTTTTCTTTTTTCAAATAATAATCAATAAAAATTGTACAAATCATTATAATTTTCTTAATCTATGAAATTGGTTCCTCTCCATATTGAAGGAATTCATAGGTGTTTTTTTAAATGAAATCATACTCGATTTTAAAATATTATCAATCATCTCAGGTTTACGACCTTCGCGGTTTGTCTTTATAAAGTCTAGTAATATCGTATTCGGTAGACTTTATTTACGTTTTCATTTCGGCTTCGGTTTTATCAACTTTTCTTCAAAAAAGGTATTTATTTTTTGTTATATTTGAACTTTTATCCTCTTCGATAAGGATTTAACGTATTATTGTCTACAATTATGTTTTTTTATTAATGTTATTTTACTTTATTTTTTTAAGGTGATTTACTTCAATATTCAATCTATAAAGAGGTATTATATGCTTTACTTATTAAACTTTTTTATTTTCTTTTTATGTGTACTGTCATATTATTATTATGTTTGATAGGAGTTCATTTGATGTGTATAAATTGTTTTGATATATCTGAAAGTAATATTGAAAATCATATTTTTATTCTACGGTTGACTTTGACACCTTCAGACAAAAGAATTTCTTTTAAATTCAAAGAAGATAGTTGATGTTATCAATGTGTTAAGAAATGACGATAAAACAAGAGCCAATGATAATCGTTATTCAAAGTTAGTTTGTTTTTAAACATGGATACTGACCAATTTATATTGCATTATCTCGAGTTAAAAGTAAATAGAAGTTAACATTATTAATATTAGATAATGATAAAAAAAATAACCAACAAAACACCAAATGTTGTATACAAATAAAAATTTTAATGTTTATGAATTTGAAATATTGTTTTTCATGTTCAATTAATTTGTTTATTAGTTAAAATTCTTATTTATAATTTATTTCATTCCATATTATACACTATTTAGATATATAAATATTAATAGAGAAAACTTACTAATGTTAAATATAGCTAATGTTAAAAATTATACATAAAAGCCGACATACGAAATATTATCAACAATATTATAACTTACGCATATTTTTAACAACAATAATATTTTTTGATTGAACCTGTATGTTACACGGGACTTTAGCCTAGTATATAATATATACATTAGAAGACTAGAAGAAGAAATCTTAAAAAGTTACATAATTATATCTTTTAAAATCGGCCGCATTAGTTACCACAAGTTTAGATTTTTTGGCCGCTTTGTAGTTCATTATTTACAATGTTCTCTTAATTGAATTGGACGCATTATTGAGTTGTTAGTTGGATTGAATTTAAAAAAATAGATGACTACCTAATTATATATATAATTTAATCAGAATCTTATATGTATATTTTATAGTCATATGAAACTCAAAAATATTCATATGTCCAACACTCCAAATAATCGAACGACCTACCTGTAACCTATTAAAAATCAAAAAACAAAAAAATCTCAAAACATCCCGTCCAACCTGATTTCTAGTTCCTCATCTGACGGGCGTGACCAAACCGAATGGATCCGAACGAGCGGTTCTCGAAGAACAAATGAATAGGGGTGGATCGGTTGATGGCTCAACCACCGAATTCTAGCCAGTTCTATCCGACTCAAACAACATTAATTATATGTGTTGCACCTAAAAAGTAAATTAAACGTACTTTATTAATCCAACAGAACTTAAGGAACTTAAGAAACTTAATCAAAAACGTTTTGTTAAAAATCCCATAAGCTTTGTTCTAATAAAATAACCTAAAACTATATAACGTCCAAGTCTAGTTCCTCATTTATACTGTTATTCATGTATGCTACAAAGTCTAACTTGTTTTTCTAAAGTACATCTAATTTCAAGATAACATATGTAAACTTACTTATAGTCAAGGGACCATTGTTGCAACATTCACTAAAAACAACAAGTTATAGACCACCCTTGACTCCCAGTCTAAACTCTTTTACCATTCGGATATCGTGTGAACCGTTGCTATAAAAAAGGGGGGAAATCAATCGCCGGAAAACCCGCCGGAAGTTCATCGGAAAACATGACGGAAAAAACCACCGCCACCATCACCACCACCAACAACAATGACGGATTCGTTAGAGCAGATCAGATCGATCTCAAAAGCTTAGATGAACAGCTCGAAAGACACCTTAGCAGAGTATGGACAATGGAGAAGAACAAGAAGAATCAACCAGATTCCGACGCCACCGCCGCCGCCACCACCGCCGGTGCCTCCGCCCTCACGCTGCCGTCGAAGGCCACTGCAACCTCCACGAGAGAGAGGCAGGAGTGGGAGATCGATCCTTCTAAGCTCTTAATTAAAGGTGTTCTCGCACGTGGTACGTTCGGCACCGTCCACCGTGGCGTCTACGACGGCATCGACGTCGCCGGTGAGTGTTCCGTAACCCTAGGTTTCCGATTTCACCTCTCATTTACAACATTACATCGATTGATTTTATATTGTTATGCTGTCAGTTCATACTGATGATTTCAATTAGATTAGGTCTGGTTACGTTGTGAATCGAAGTGTTGTTTTTACACTGGTGGTGGTCGGAGGGTGGAGGAATGACGGTGGTTGGTGGTGGTTGATCGGTGTGTGATTGCGTAATTGCAAAAGTGAAAATGTTGAACATGTAATCCGTGACTGATGGCTGGTGATTCCAGTAACTTCGATTGATGATATTGTCTTCTTGACTTTCATGTGATTAAAATGTTTTATATATTATTATTATATTGTACGAATTCACGCCTGCAAATTAGGATCTCAGCCTCAAGACTTATTAAATTCATTTTATTATAATAAGCTTATGACCATCACTTTCTTATATGCTTTATCATTGTCTTTACTTTTTTAGCTTTATTAGCAAAAGATTTGTAAATTAGGATCATTTTGAAGGTATATTTTAATAAAGTAAACTAAGTATTTGATGGTTTTTTTGTAATTATTAGTGAAACTGCTGGACTGGGGGGAAGAGGGTCATAGAACGGAAGCGGAAATTCAATCTTTAAGGGCAGCGTTTACACAAGAAGTGGCGGTTTGGCATAAGCTTGATCATCCGAATGTCACAAAGGTCATATTTTCAAGTCTAATGTGCATTTTATAATGTTTAATGTGCATTCTATAGTTTATTGATTTTAAGAACCTGACTCTTGACTATGGATAATTGATAATTAGGTGCTGTTAGTCATGGGTAATTATGTAACTTTACGTTTCTAAACAGTCGGTTTCATACAACCGTTATGTGTTTCTCCAAACACCTAAAAATAATCAGAAAATCTTGATAATTATTAGTTTTGCCAAACACTTTAAATTGAAACCTTCAAAGCATCTCATTCCCATCTAGTAGAGGTCTCATGTTCGAATCAAGCTTCCATTAGTTTTTGCCTTAGCCTCTTGAAAGGCATCTGCTCAGAGTAAGTTATGTTTTACTTGGTCCCACAGGGTATTGGTTGGTGGCGTCTATGAATTTTTTCTAATGGGTACTCACAGTTAAGAAAGCACTTTAAACTTTTTACGGGTAAGTTTATGTTGAACATTTAATTAACAAACAGTATTGTTTTGAAAATATGCGTATTACGTTTTTGTGTATGGACTATGGAACTAAATGTAGGGCGAGCACAACTTTAAGAATGCAACATTTATTAGAAAACTACTTACAATCAAAGATCAAGAGAGTTTGTATAAGTTTTGAATTTTCCCTTACAGGGTGACGGCATGCTTTTTTGTATGTAATGTTGAATTCACAGAGTATAAAACAAATAGAAATGATTGTGAATATAGGAAAATTGCTAAGCCAGGTAAACATTTGCAAATATTGATGTCTACCCTTGTGATGACATTTGATCCATTTAAGGAAAGCAGCACTTTTCAAGGCAGTATTTCTGAATATAACTAAATTGGTTATTACAATAAAATTTATTGCAGTTCATAGGTGCAACAATGGGTTCTTCGGAGCTAAATATACAAACAGAAAGTGGTCAAATCAGCATGCCAAGTAACATTTGTTGTGTTGTTGTGGAGTATCTTCCGGGGGTGCCTTGAAGAATTACCTTATAAAAAACAGAAGAAAGAAGCTGGCTTTCAAAGTAGTTGTTCAGATGGCACTTGATCTTGCTAGAGGGTATGCTTTGTTCCTAAAGTAATACACTTTGACAACAGTTGACTACTTGACAACAAAGTCAAATAAAATAGGTCAATTCAAAGTTTAGCACTTGTAACAAATTCAACTAGGAAGTTTTCTAATTTTAGTATCTACTAGCTTATACCTGTGTGTGTAAAACACAGACAAACTTAGATAAAAGGCAAAATTAAAGATGAAACGACACTTGATATTTATCAAGTATTAATAGTTATAAATTAAAAAACCAGAAATTCAGTTAATTTAACATGTATGAGTTTAATTAGTATATATGATTTTGGATTTATATATTATAATTAATCCTGTTTTTATATGTTAAAGATAGACACTAATTTTTTTATAGTCTATAACTTATATTTCTTTTTTAGTTAGTTGATTATGAAAAGAGTTTATATAAAAATTAATTGTAAAATAGGTGTACATGCTTTTAATATATTTTGTTCTGAAAGAAATGAAAAAAAATGCCATAAGATATCAAATAATTTATATTTTAAGCAGATTTTGAGCACGTTAAATATTATTTTTAGTGATTAAATTGTTTAGAAGAATACTCTATAATTTAAGAAAACACAAAAACATAGGAATACATGGAAAATGACATATGCATATGAGCACTTTTTGTTATTTACACATGCTAAGTGAGGTGTTTATGTAGGGGTTGGGTAAATGCATCATCCCTATTGCTAAATGTACCGCCTGTTGATTTGATTGATTTTTTTAAAAAGGCTTATACACACTATACACATGTTTTGGACTTGTATTCGCTTGTATGAGCATATGTATACGTCTGTGTATGACCGTTTGAACTAGGATACGCCTGAATTCAACTTGTTATACACTTGTATTCAAGAGTGTACTGGTTACTTTGAGTAAAAATGTAGGTTGGGTCATGTTTAGCACTACCCATTTATATATAGTCTTACGCCACTAGTCGAAGTGATCACGTAGTTGATTTTAGGAAATATGGATACCATGATCATTTTGTTTATTATAATTAAATATTATTGTGTTCAATATAGCTATGGAAATCTGTGCAAATACTTAAATATTCATGTCAATTTAGATGTTGAAAATAAGTCTGTTTGACCTCGAGATGTCAAAGGGTATCTCCTCTTTCATTTTCTTGATTTTACTTCAAATTGCTTACAAAATTTTTTATAAATGGTACTTTTACTAGATTAAGCTACCTGCACTCTCAAAAGATTGTACACAGAGATGTGAAAACTGAAAACATGCTATTGGACAAAAGTAGAACTATTAAAATAGCTGATTTTGGAGTTGCTCGTGTCGAAGCCTCGAACCCTAATGACATGACGGGTGAAACCGGGACTCTTGGATATATGGCCCCTGAGGTTTGTCCTTGATCGTCATTTTGTCAGTCTATATAAGTTGTAGTGTTTTTGGTTATTTTCTAAATATGGAAAAGTTTTGCAGGTTCTTAATGGTAACCCGTACAACAGGAAATGTGACGTTATAGTTTTGGCATATGTTTGTGGGAAATATATTGTTGCGATATGCCATATCCTGACCTTAGTTTCTCAGAAGTCACTTCAGCCGTCGTTCGCCAGGTATAATTGTAATTCAAGATTTATAACTAATAGCAGTCATGTGATAAATAGTCTTAAGTGTTTCCATTATCAGTATCACCAAAGCTTGATTAATTAGCTGGTCCTGCAAATTACGCTTATTTTGTGGTTACCACAAGGATAATTTAGATATTTGATAAGGGTTATTTAACGTACCTCCTGCCTAAGTTTTTACTCGATGTATTCCCCTCTATAATGTAGGCGTATACAAGCCTGTATAGCTTTTAGAAACATAATGTCAATAGGGGGTATATTGAGTAATAAAGGTACATTTAGCCGGCCTTATTTGATAATTAGTCAAGTGTTTCCAGTCAGTATAGCTAAAAAGCTTGTTATTAAATGGTATTTTAGACATTTCCCATTGGTATTTATTTATATGCAGAATCTGAGGCCTGAAATACCACGATGTTGCCCGAGCTCTCTAGCCAATGTGATGAAACGATGTTGGGATGCAAACCCTGACAAACGGCCCGAGATGGATGAGGTTGTGACAATGTTGGAGGCCATTGACACATCAAAAGGTGGCGGGATGATCCCAGGCGATCAACCTCAGGGCTGTCTATGTTTCCGTAAGCATCGAGGTCCATGAAATTTCTAGAATTCGATCTGTTTTTGGAAACGTAAGACAATTAACTAAAAATTAGGAGCTCCTAAACTATAATACCATATGTTAGATGTGCCTGTGAGGCTATGCTACATGTTTCTTTCTTTGGATCATGTGAGTTTTTTCTTTTAATTTTCTTAGAATAGTTTGCATCTTTATTTAACCGATATTATACTGCATTCATGTAGTGATGTATAAATTTTACTAAATTTATAGGAAGTTTATTGTCGTGAACAAAATCTATACCAGGTATGCAGCTTCAAACCATTTATAAGTATTTCTCTTCTTTGTCACATACATTGTATGACTTGCAAACATTGATGTATCAAACAACTCTACTAGACATGTAGGACAAATATGAGACATACAAAGTGAGGACAGTATATTCAATGCTCCGTTAATGTTTTCTTTTGAGATGACTTGTATATTAGTGATTTTAGTGTCATTGAGGTCATTTTAATTTAGGTGGATTACTTAAAAGACCAGTTAGTATTGAGTATAAAATTTCTACCAGTTAGAAAGTGAGGAATGTACACTTATACAAGCCTATGCTCATTTTTAACGCCTCGAACCAAATGGTAAAGGCAACGAAGGTCCTAGAACAATAAGGATTATAAGGCGGCGTCACCCTCATTGACGAGGGGTGTTGGGGCAGCAATCCTAACGCGAGATCCAAGAAGTAGCAACCTTTGGCGGGGTGCACGGGACAACAAACGTGGTGGGTGTCAAGATGTCTAGGTAGCTTGGAAACCTTTTCAACATTTTAGTTGAATACAATAAGTTGCTTTAGATTCGCATGATAAATAAAAAAGTGCTCGATATTGATCATCAAAAGGAATTGATAAATTTGTAGTAAGCTGCTATTGTATATCAGTAGAATTATGTTCAATAACATCATAGCTTCGGGTAGAAACTAGTTATCGATATAAACCGATGATTAGTAGGAACTGATGATTTTGATGCATCTTGAGCAACATCGGCATTATATGCATTGGTAGTAACTTATGCATGCATAGCAACTTGAGCATTAGTAGTTTCTTATTATCAACAACAACTCAAGTTACTACTACAGTTTTTTTAACTGATATAATTGTTTAACTGTCAAAAGTTATAACTACCAACTATTAGTTACCAAACGAAACTTGTGATAGTTGGCCCCGTATAAACAGGTGTTCTTTCGGCTGTTTAATACATCAAATTCTAGTATAGTTCTCATGATAGAATTTCTATACGTGTTCTAGATTATTTCTTTGTCTTATCCGATTGAAACAAATTTCATGTGTACCAACAATATATATTAATCTTAAAATGTCTAACACGATTTTAAAAGATATTCAAATTTACACAAATTACAAAACCTACAATCTATAAACTTATGTAACCCTTTTGAAAATTACAGAATATCACATAACTAAGTTTTGACCACTTTCTGTATAGAAAAGCTATGATCATTTTGAGTTAAATGTGAGACATTTATTATCATGCCTACTTTTGGCATTTTTATATATATATCTACTAGCTTTATTGAACCGTGTATTACACGAAAGAGGAAGAGTAAATTATTAAATAACACAAAAACATAAATTAAACCAAGTGCATTATATATTAAACAGGACATAACAACTTCCGATAATAAGCTCACAAATGAACAAAAACCTCATTGTAAACTACATTTTAAGTAATATTAATAAATTTACCATTATTATCTAAAATTAAAAGTTTCAATCTATCTCTACTTTTGAGTTGTGACAATATAACATAAAGCTGATCATTAAATAGAATTTTTATTTACAAACCGACTATTGACAGAGATTGAACTGACTTTTGTTTATTGTCACAACGAAACATAGAACAAAAAAAGTTGTCTTCTTTTAAACTTCAAAGGATCGAATCGGTCTATGAATGTTCATAACATCTTTGATTAGTTATTGATTGTTATTTATTTACTACTAACTTTAGTGAACTCGTGTATTACACGTGTTGAAAAAATAAAATATTAAATATGATGAAAATTTATAAAGTATAAAATGATATTACAAAATAATATATGACTAAAATTACGTATGACTAATAACGATAAGTAATAAAATAATGATATCAATTTTTTAAACTTTTTTAACCAAAAAAATAAACATCTTAAAAAAACCATATAAAAGTGTTATGTTAAAAAACTTTGTATCATAACTCCTAATTTTAATTATTTTTAGTTTATAAAAAATACTTTTTGAAAACGCTAATTTTAAAATATTTCATATTTTAGATACTTTTAATTATTTTTAGCACTTAATGTCCTTTAATTTATATCCATTTAAGTGGTCTATTTTTAGGGTTTAGTCTCAGTTCTAGGTTTTAGCATAATCGGTCCTTAAGATGCGATTAAGACGTTCATTTGGATCGATTTCAGTTGCCCAATACATGTAGATGAGTAGAGCCCACGTTAGGATCACAATCAGTCGGTAATAACAGTCAAACGAAATTTGGGAAGAGTTTGTGTGTGTATGGGCGATTTTAGAGAACTTTGAAGGGTGGTAAGGGTTACGACCGACTGACCCCCTTATTTATACTATTTTAAATTTCAGTCGTGCGACTGGACACATACGCATGCTTCATTCGTGCGATTGGGTTTAAGTCGTGCGACTGGCTCATACTCCTTCATCCATTCATACGATTGGTTCAGTCTTGTGGTCCAATCGCATGGTTGTCCCATACTCATGGTCCAATCGTGTGACTGGCTCATACGTATGGTCATACGTATGGTTCAACCGTGCGATTGGCTCATTCTTATGATTCAATCGTGCGATTGGCTCATACTTATGAGCTTGAACTCATACACTTTCAAACACTTAAAATTTTTTAACTCTTGATATTTAACATTATGACCTTTGATCATCTCAGACATGATCCTTTTAATTTAACACCATTTAATCAACTCAGACGTGATCCTTTTAGTTTGAAACCGATTGGTCACCTCAGATGTGACCCCTTTTAGAGAGTGATTCACAGAATTCATCTAGTTGTATAGTCTAACATCTACGCAACAAAAAATAGAAAATAGAAAAACAACTTGAAATTTAAAAGCAAATAAGACATAATTTTGTTGTTTTGGGTTTGAGCAGAACACTTCAAGTTACTTTTTAATATGCACTTTGATGCTAGATTCTTGTTTTGTCTGTGAGTCAATGGCACTTCCAAGAAATCATACTAGAGTTATAAGATGCACACAATGATTTTGACTGCCAAGAGTTGCAGTCATGATAATTGTCAGTATATTTGTCCTCTTAAATCCATACACAGATTTTTGACTCACATTGCAGACGAGTTAGATTTAATTATTTCAACTAGCATTTGTGGATCCCACACTTATATGGTAATCAACATTCCTCAGGAGATTTTTGAGCGGTCTACGGGTATTGGACAAGAAGAAACTATTCTAAGAGCTTTCAAAAAGATACCAAGCCTCAGGTCAATGCCATCGGACAACAAAGAGGCGCAAACAACAATGAATAAGAATATTTAGGTTATGCTTATCCTCAGGTCAGTGCCACCACACAGCAGAGAGGCACACAACCTATCTTCTTGTTAGAGCATTTGTTTCTTTTGCACATAACGCACCAACGACATTAGTCATTAGCTTGATTGCTTTTAGTAGTTTTTCATGTGCTTGCTCAATTTTATGGTCATCCACACACATTTGTGGCGTTTATTTTGCTCGTCACCCCTTATTGGAAATGCTTTGATTGTGTTAACAAGGGATAAGAGGAGAACTCACAGCAAGTTGAACAAATTAGTTTGAATTTTAATTCACCAATTAAGTCTACTCATCTATTGTGTTGAATCTACCGACACATTATATAATGAACTAGCAACCTCTAGGTCTACTTTCTCTATGTTACCTCAATAGCAGACAAGTTTTACTATCATTTTCCTTTTGTTATGCTTAGACTTTTCAGACTTGTAATTTGAATTTAGCATTTAGAGCAAATTAGTTTTGAAGTCCCAACCAATTTGTCCCTGTGTACTATCATTTTCCATAAACTTTGAATCATAATCACATATTTGATTTTTATTTCTTTCAGCTAACCCGCCCTCCCCCCTCGTTTTTTAAGTAAATAAATACTGCAACTAATTAAATACTAAACTAAAACTATTCTTCCCCTAAAATTCTAAAACCGAAAATCTTTTTGTGTTTTTGGATTTTAATAGACAGGAAAATAAAAATAAAATAAATAATAAACTAAGAAACTACTTGTCGGACTAAGAACTTTCATCTTCTTGAATCACATCACTTTTTTTCACGCCATTAACCTTTAAAAGATATAAAAACCATGGTTTATCAAATGATTTTGTGTAGAGGTCGGCGCGTTGAAAATCAGTATTAAATTTAACAACATCAATTAATTGCTTTTCAAAACAGTCATGTATAAAGTGATATTTAATACCGCTGTATTTTGTTTAGGGTGTTGGACCGGATTTTTGGTGACAGCAATTGTAGCAGAATTATCGACAAAAATAGGGGTGTTAGTAAATTGCAAACCGTAGTCGCACATTTGCTGTTGAATCCAAATGATTTGCAAACAACAACTTGCAGCAGTAACATATTCAGCTTCATATGTTGACAGAGCAATTGATGTCTGCTTCTTACACTGCCAGGTGACTAACCGTCCACCAAAGAACTGACATCCTGTTGATGTTGACTTGTAATTCATCTTGCAACCACCATAGTCTGAGTCACTATACGCTATAAGCTCAAAGTCATCATCATGAGGATACCACAACCCGAGTGTTGGAGTACCCTTCAGATAACGGAAGATGCTTTTAACTCCGATGAGATGATTTACTTTTGGTTTTGTCTGATATTTGGAACATATAAACGTGGCATACATGATATCAGGACGAGAGGCTGTGAGGTACAATAGGGATCTGATAATTCCTCTGTACATGGTGGCATCAACCAGATCACCATTTTCGTTGGGTGCCACGTCATAGTTCGTGGCAAGCGGAGTTCCAGCAGTCGAAGCATTCTCCATGTTGAATCTACTGTGGATATCTCTTACATATTTGGACTGATGCAGGAAGATTCCTTTTGGTGTTTGATCCACCTGTAATCCAAGAAAGAACTTCATCTCCCCCATAGCACTCATCTCAAACTCTGCTTTCATTACAGATTTGAATTCTTTACATAATTCTTCGTTTTTGGAACCGAAGATTATGTCATCCACATATATCTGCACCAGTAGTAAATCACCATCCTTTTCTTTGATGAATAACATGTAGTCAATAACTCTTCTGCGAAATCCATGTTTCACAAGATGAGTTGAGAGTTTCTCATACCAGGCTCTAGGGGCTTGATGTAGACCGTAGAGAGCCTTGTCCAGTTTGTAAACTCTATCCCGATGATACGGATCCTCAAATCCTTCGGGTTGACTGACGTAGACTGTTTCACGGATTTCACCATGAAGGAATGGACTTTTTATATCTAGTTGATAAACTTTAATCTTCATGTAAGATGCATAGGCTAGAAAGATACGAATAGCTTCCATCCGTGCCACCAGTGCAAACACTTCATTGTAATCTATGCCTTCGACTTGTCGAAACCCTTGAACTACAAGCCGAGCCTTATTCTTAATTATAACCCCTTGGTCATCTTCTTACACTTCAGCACCCATTTAGTGCCAATCACCTTAGCACCTTTTGATCTGTCCACAAGGGTCCATACTCCTAACTTCTTGGACTGTAGGAGTTCTTCTTGCATTGCACTAACCCATGCCTCATCGTTTAAGGCTTCACTCACATATTTTGACTCAAATTGAGACACAAAACATCGATATGCACCATCGTGAAGATACCCTTTTTCCATGACTAAGGCATAATCAGCTGAGTATAGCTGATTTTATGTGTGTACTCCTGATCGAACATCCCCAATGATGTTGTCCAAGGGATGATAAACATTAATCCGAGATCCGAGAGTGGTGGGAACAACTACCTCAGTATCCAGATTGTGAAACCCAGGTTCAGTATCTGTAGCTATTAGAGTATGAGGTTCAGAAGTGTCAAAGGCATCAGGATTTGATGCTTGTGTATGTTCATTGGTGGGAACCTGTTCCTCCTGGTCCACATTTTTAGTCCCAACGGCTTCATCATCAGAGGAAGAATCACTTACTTCAAGCTCTCCCCCTAAAGGGCTAGAAGTATAATCTAATGGAGCCGTTGATGTCAAGTCTGGTAGTGGAGTGTTCAGAACATCGTACATCATCCTAGCAGACAGCTCATCATCAATATGAGAAGGCGGTAGATTGAAGGATTTAAAGAATCCATCATAGTCGAAGAAGAAGGAGGGTCTTTTTCTAGCAGGGGGTGATGTATCTTTGAACATCTATATTGCACCACACTTTTACCTGACCCGTTGAGTTGTTATAAACTCTCTTGTCTGGTATGCTGTATTTGAGGAAGATGCCTTTTTTGCCTTTTCACTGAACTTCCCAGTATGAATTTTCTTAATAACATGCACGGCGCGCCAAACGGTTCTAAATACTCCAGGTTAGGTTTACGTCACTGGAGTAGTTCATAACATGTTTTCCTATGTTGTTTGACCACTAAGACTCAACTGAGCGTGTAACATGCATTAACCACTGCCTCATCCCAGAATTGAATAGGCAGTTTCGAGTCGGATAGCATTGTCCTGACAGTCTCTATCAAGCTTTGATTTTTCCTTTCAGCAACGCCATTCATCTGTGGAGTTGTTGGACCAAAAGAACCAATGAGCCTGATCAGAAAAACCTCTAAGTCCCACAGACATTGCAACTGCTGAAGAAGATCACAACAGCTGAAGACATCAGCTGATTACAAGGTCTGAAGACAAAGTCTGAAAGTAAAGTACTGAAGACAAAGTTTGAAGACAAGATCTGAAGACTTCTACTGAAGACAAAGTCTGAAAGTATACTGAAGACAAAGTCTGAAGCTATCAGCTGAAGACAAAGTCTGAAAGTAAAAGTCTGAAGAACAAAGACTGAAGACAAAGACTGAAGACCAGAGTGATCAGTAGTTGTCACAACAACTGAAGTTATTAACTTCAGTAGTTGTGATGGTTTCCTTTCACTACTTGTAATTTACTTTTCAGTAGTTATAGTTTCAGTAGTTTTAGTTCAGTAGTTTTATGTTTTTGTACTTAGCATTCTCTGAGATGTAATCAGTAGCTGAGAACATTCTCAGTAGTTTGCATAGTTTCAGTAGTTTGTATAATTCTGTTAGATGTCACTATCAAGTGACATCAGCAGACGTCACATTCCCTATATAAGGAATGTTGACCTAGTTGTAACGTGTGACATTTAGCCACCACGAAAGCATATGAATGAAATATTCCTTTTTGCAGAATTCTCTCTCTATAACCGTTTACTTTTCCATTGAATATCAATTGTGTTCTTGCTAATTGTCTAATTCATTGTTCGAATTCTGCTGCAATCTACTCTAACTAACCAAACTTAGATCTACTGATCCTAACAAATGGTATCAGAGCAGGTTAATCATTGATCGATCTAACAATTGATCATTGAAACTGCTATTTCGATATCTAAGTTTGATTGAATTAGCATATTTGCAAGAATTGGTTATAGATCATTGAATTTCTGCTGCTTTCGGTTATTTGCTTTGAGTTTTCTCTGGTTCATATTGAGTTTGTTGTGTTTTGCACTAAATCGGTTAAAACTTAATTGAATTTGGTTGAATATGAGAATGACTACTCCTTCTAATGACCCTCACAATACCGGTTCCTCAACCAAGCCTCCGATGATGGTTAGGACTGAGTATAACAGATGGCAACGAAGAATGCTCCATCACCTGTCTGTTAACAGTTCAGGTTGTTGGACATCTGTGATACATGGTCCACACAAGCCTATGGTGAACAATCTGGAAACCAACCAAATGGTTCCGAAGAAGAAGGAACAATACTCAGATGAGGATCGAAAACTGTTTGAGATTGATGCTAAAGCGCATGGTATTCTGGCCATGGCTCTGCCTAATGAAATCTATTCTGGGCTTATGCATCATGAAACTGCTCATGACCTCTGGAATGCATTGAAGGAACAATTTGGTGGAACAAATGAGGTCTTAGCAAACAACAGAGAAATCCTTGCCCAACAATATGAGACATTCTCTCATAGGAAGGGTGAGTCACTGACTCAACAGTTTGAGCGTTTTTCCTGTTTGATCTCTGAGCTGAAAAGGTCAAATATGAATACACTAATAGCCAGATGAACAACAGATTCCTCAGATCACTGCCTGAGAGATGGGACACATATACCATTGTCCTACGCTCCAGTGCAAATCTGGATAGCCTATCTCTCACCCAACTCCATGGGAAATTGCTTACATTTGAAAGAGAGATAGAGCAGAAAAGGAAACTGGCATCATCAGGAAAGCTCACTGATGACTTTGTACCAGGGAACACTACCTTGGTTGGTCATGAGTCAGAATATGCTGCATCAGAAAGCAATTATGATGTGCATATAGATTTCTCTTCAAACAGTTCTTATCATGCATTTGTTAGTGTTGATAGTCAGTCAGGCTGTAATAGTGACAATTTGTGCTTCATTATGGATGATTTAAAAGGTATTGCTGATGATGACTTAGAAGAGATGGATATTCTAAGCCAAATGGCCTTGATTAATATCAGATCTCAAAAGTTCTACAAGAGAACTGGTAGAAAATTTCCAGGACTCTCTGGCAAAACCAAAGTTGGTTTTGACAAGAGTAAGTTGAGGTGTCACAAATGCCACAGGCTTGGACACTTTGCTAGAGAGTGTAGATCAACTGGATCTAACTCCTCTGCACCCTTTGTGACTTTTCCAAGCAATAGTCCACAAAACAGAGGGCAATATCCTGCTAGTTCTGGTCATCACTCACAACCTATATCTCCTGCATATTTTGTCCCTCATGGTCCAATGCCATATCCATATCCCTGCTATTACATGTCACTGCCAAATCAAGTTCAAGTTCCTATTACACAACAACCTCAAGCCTTACCTGAGCCTCTACCTTCTCAATCATCTTAATCACAACCTCATCACAGCTTCTTCACCCCTGGTGTTGTTGACTGGAGCAGTTTACCAGATGATCTCTCTGGTAACGAGCAATTATTTGCTGGTGATGGTCAACATGGTGGTGAACATCCTTTTGGGAATCTTGCTCTCATGGCCCTGGAATCTACTGAGAGTTCATGCTCCAATGTATCTTCTTCACAGGTAACCCAGGTATCCTCTGAGGCTAAGGCCAAGCTATGTTCTGAATCTTGCATAGCTGCATTTATCTCTATTAGAGAGGCAAATGTAGCTTTAATAAATCAAAATCTTGAGCTTGAGCAAACCCTTTCCAAAAGAAAAGCTGAGTATGAGTCTGTCCTTAAAGATAAAGATGATGAGATTTATAAGCTTAAATGCCAATTAAATGATGAAAAGGCTAAGCTAGAGGTCATTCTTGAGAACCACAGAGAACTCAAAGAAAAACTTGCAGTTACCCAAGTTGAGTGTGACCGCTGGGTATCATCCTGCAAGGGATTTGAAATGCTGCTCAGCAAGCAATCTGCTTCGAATGTGAAGTTTGGAATAGGTTATAATCACATTGCACCACCTACAGATTTTACTCCAAAATCAATAGTAAAACCTGAAGGTGAAAGTAATTTCCAAACCACATCATCATGTGCATCATCCTTGACAGGATCAGTGATCACAAGTTTGACGTATCAGAATATAAAGCAGCGGAATACAAATACGAATTAGACAATTGTAGCAAGCAATCGATACTTGTAAGCGTCAAGATCGCATACGGTTATAGGGAGAGAATATGAATTTCTGATTTCTAGGAATGTTTATAGATGTAGAATATTTCTAATTGAATCAATCAATCATTCCATTCAATTGCTCATATCTCACCATGATTACAATAGGTTGTCACTCCTTATATAGAGTGCAACATCACTGCTGTTGTCATGGAAGTGACAACTGGCAGATCCAATACAGAAATAACTAATTCTTAACAAACTACTGAAATGTTCACAACTACTGAGAACATATCAGTAAGTTAAGTACAAAATATAAAACTACTGAAACTACAACGACTGAAGAACAAGCTCTTCAGTCGTTTTACAAAACTACTGAAACATAAATATAAAACTACTGATATCACAACTACTGAAGAAGTACTCTTCAGTAGTTGTGACAACTACTGACGCTTCAGTACTTTGTCTTCAGACTTTGACTTTCAGCTGTTTCATCAGTTGTTGATCTTCAGTACTTGTGAACTCTTCAGCTGTTGTACTTCAGTACTTTGGTCTTTCAGCTTCAGCACTTGTGTTCTTCAGCTGTTGTACTTCAGCACTTTGGTTCTTCAGCTGTTAAGGTCTTCAGCACTTGATCTTCGGCTGTTGAAGTCTTCAGCACTTGTCAAACTACTGATGAGGCTTTCAGCAGTTGTTGTGATACCGTGTGGGACTTAGAGGTTTTCTGATCTTGGCTCATTGGTTCTTTTGGTCCAACAAACTCCCCCTGAACCAATGCAGCCAAAACCTCTAACTTATTTATACTCCCACTTATTGATGGCAAAATGTTGGTCTTTTTCCTTCTTGATCAGTAGAGAAGATGACCCATGTATGCTCCGGCCTGGGAAGAACCTCAAATATTTGTTTGGCAGAGTATGAATGGGAACTCTGTTTTGGGGAACTGGACACAGAGTTGTTATCCCATTCATGAGATTTACTTCCCCATAATGAGTCTGTATGACTCACGAACATAGGCCTCAAGGAGAACAACTTGTTCCTCTTGAGAGAGTTCTTCAGCTCCTCCTTCGAAGAAGAACTCTGGACCATAGTACTCTGATAAGTACTTCATGGTCCTGCCATTTTTTAGCTCCACCGTAGTTACCTCCCTATATACAAATTCATCCGGATGGTTGCCTTCAAGGAGTAACTGGAGCTCATTCTTTTGGATGTCTTCAAGCTTTTTGTATAACAACCCCTTCTTAATCATCTTGTTTTCTAGTAAGGCTTGAGGTGTCTTCTTTGCTTGGTGAGCTTTCTTGAATTCATCAATGATTCCCAAGGTGAGACTACAACGGCCAACATGATGGTAGATTCTATTGTTTTTCGTACTTGGCCGTTGTATCTGTGTGGGAGTTCTTTTATGGATTCTTGAACTCACCCTGGGGTCTGGCCATACTCTCACTCTCTCCTTCTGATACTGAAGGTGTGCCTGAGAGTGTACAGCCTTTGAGCATGCCTTTCATGGCTTGAATAGATGATGACTGAGGAAATTCCTTGTCAACCATCTTCAACAGTTGCTCATCGTGCTGTTTTCTGTTCTTCTTTCTATCTGACTCTGACCATTCCCTTTGAGAGTCAGGTGTGATCATGGATTGACTTCGGGTTTGGTAGCTTCAGAACAGCAGAGAGTGGCAGACTATCATCTTCATCCTCTTCTTCTTCTTCCATCCTCAGCACCTTCCTCCTTCGGGGTACATCACTGGATGATGGTTGAGTTGGTGAAGGAATTGGTTTTGAAGAATGAGGATGTTTGGATTTTGGCTTAGAGGTTGGTTGGGAGATTTGAGAGATAGGATCTGTTTGAGTGGGTGGAAGGGTAGGTTGATCTAGCATCTTTAGTTAATTTCGCTTTTGTGAGTTTAGCCATCTCTAACCTTTTGCCAGCTCCAGCCTCATCCAGGGCTTCCACAATAATCCCTTTGTTAAATTGCTCAGACAGACAGATTCTGGTGGCTATAGCCAGAATGCTGTCCCTGGTCCAGGCGCGGATCTCCATTAATGATCTTCCCAAGTATTTGCAATAAAGGGATCATATTTCCAACCTCTCTTTCTCAAGAGCATCATACCCTGCCCATCGGGTTGTATCTCTTGTACTTCTAACCTTCTGATCTCACTATCCAGTGTGGCTGTGTCAAACCCCTGCCTGAAGAGTTGTTCAATTATTTTATCCATGGAGCGGCTGTGTGTGGTGTCAGCTTCTTTGACCAGTTCCTCCAAGGATTGTCTTCAGCAGTGTGATCATCAGCACTTCTCTTTCGCTTGTAAGTGATCAGAGGTTGCTCTTCTTTTTCCCCCCTCCTCTCCTTTTTCCTCAGATCTTTTCCTCTTACTTTCTTTTACTGCAGTACTCTCCCCCTTTTTGGTTGCATTGGAGGAAGGGGTGGTACCGCAGAAAGAGTCTTTTGAACAGCAGCATCAACCAAGGGCTGTAATGTTGAGGAAAGCCTCTCATCAATGGCTTTTATCACTATATTAGTGATTATGGGTGTGATGAGAGGGAGGGAATTTTGGAGGCAGCACCTATTTGCTCAGGAGGGTTCTGTTCCTGAGAAGTAGGGCCTGAAGCAGAGGCAGGTGGTTGATTTTGGAGTGGCTCTGTATTTGGGAAACCTTCAAGGGAAGGTGCCATCTGTGGTGTATGAGGGTGGCAGATGGACTTGCATCCTGAGACATCTTGGCCAGCAGCTCTTTGAGTCTGCTAACCTCATCCTCTAGAATGGTGTTTTGAGCAACTACATCGAAGAAGAAGCTCAGGTCATCATCAGTTGATACTGAATCACCTGACCTCCTGCTTAGAGCAGGATGGACATGCACTGGGTGTAGACCAGTTGGTGCATGTGCCCCTTGTGCTTGGTACTGGGGACTTCCAGCCTCAGGACAATGTCCATCATCAGCAGTTGCCTCTAGGGAGGTCTTAGCAATGTTACCAGCCTCACTCTGGTCATGTGCTGAGTCAGAGGAGGTGGCAGCCTCACTAGATATTCTAAGCTCCTTCTCTACACCAGGAGATAGAATTGGGAAACCCCTGTGCTGTGGGTTCTCAGGTGCACTGTGTTCCTCCCCCTCAATGTAGAGGTATTCCCAGTAATAAGTGGTTTCTGGGGAGGGGGTGAGGAGTGCAATTGAGTCAGCACTTGAGCAACTATTAAAGTTGGGCGTGAGGGCGGTTGTTTGGGGTACGGGGGTAGAAGCAGTGTGCACCTGGGGTGGATGATGCTCTTCAATGGCAATCTCCTCAAGTGAGGAGGATCCCAGATAAGTAGGTGCCCCTTGGGTTGCTGCAGGTTCCTGTTGAGAGGAAGCCTGAGCGGCTGTGGCTGGAGGAGTCATTGTATCCACTAGGGGGTTTGGACTAGTGGATATATCCTGCATTTGTGTTGCAGGGGCATCCTCAGGGGACTCAATTCCCTGAGTAGCCATTTTGGGTTTCTTTTTGGTGGGTTTGGTGGGGACATTGGATTTTGAGGTGGTGGCTGTGTGGTTCCAGCTGCGTGGGTTTTCGCAGCTTGGCAGCCATTTTTAGTGTCCGGTCAGAGTTGTGCCGGGAGTATACTTCTGGCAAAACAGCCGTAGCAGGGACTCCCAAGCCAACAAGTCCCTCAGCATTAAGCTGGTCTATTATAATGGCCATTATAAACCGTGGATAGAGTATCCAACGGTTGGCAGTTAGTTTTTGAGCCATATCTTTGAGCTCTGAAAATATTAATTCTGAAAAATTCAGTGTGGTTTGCTCAAGGATAGAATACATTACCTGCTGCCATTTGGTGGACATTTGATCCCAAGACGATGTCTTAGGGGCCAAACATACATGACCATGTGAAAGATCAGGCGCTCAGCGTCATTAAAGTGTTTCTTCATGATGGTGGTGGCAGTGAGATCACTTGAATCCATGCTGAGCAAATGATAGATCTATGGTGCCCTTCGGATATCCAGCAGGAGAGGTAGCATCACTCAGTTGAAGAATTTTACGGATTGTTGCAGGAGTAATCACTACTTCTTTGTGGTTGACGACTGACCGAGGGATGGGGTGGTGCTCTCCTCAGTGTAACAGTAACATTCATCCAAAATTGGTTCAAGGATTCGGCATGTAAGACGGGGTTCAGAAGGAATGCCTTGTTGTATTGGGACTGAACCATAAGATCGATAGCAGTATCGAACTTAGTCCAGATCGGCGATTTTGTGAGGTAGGCAACACAGTTGTGTCGCGGTTTAATTTGCATAGACGCCATGGTGATTTTGAAGATGAACGTTAGGTTCGAAGAGGATAAAGCATGGAGAGCTCAGGTTAAGGGTATTTATAGGGTACGGGTGAGGAAACGACTGAAGGATGTGGTGTTAGTCATCAGTAGTTTTAAACGACCGTTGACATGGTATTATCCTTCAGGCGTTGAAAAAGCTGAAGTCGTGGTGTTAAGCATCAGTAGTTTAGAAAACTACTGAAGACCGTGGTTTTAACTTCAGATGATTGAAACAACTGAGGACATGGTGTTTGTCATCTGTAGTTATGAAACTACTGACGACAGTGGTTTTGTCATCAGCTGTTGTAAACAACTGAAGACTTGGTATTAGTCATCAGTAGTTATAAAACTACTGAAGACGTGGTTTTGCTTCAGTTGTTTAAGATGAAACAGCAGTTGTACAAACGACTGAAGAGAAAGTTCTCTTCAGCTGTTTTCGTCAATTCTTAGCTTTTCAGCTGTTTCAAACTGTCCTCAACACATTCATCAGTCTTTTTGGCTGATTTCAGTTGTTTCATAGGACATCAGTACTTATCTGTTGTTACTGATTGCAGTAGTTACGACTCCATCAGTAGTTGTAACTACATCAGTAGTTTAGAACAGGTGAAGTACTTCAGTACTTGTGAGACATTTAGCCTTCAGTAGTTATGAAACTACTGAGGTTAAAAATGCTCATCAGTACTTATCTGTGACATAGCTACTCATGATCATCAGTATGAATTACTGAGATCATCAGTAGTTGTCACCTATTCTAGCTGCAGCATACCAAGCCTTAACACCAGGTTTTGGAAAGTTGAACTATCCAAAGGCTTAGTAAAAATGTCTGCAAGCTCATCAGCACTAGGCACAAACTTAGGATCAATCAGACCTTTTTCAAAACAATCTCTTATAAAATGATGTCTGATCTCTATATGTTTGGTCCTAGAGTGCTGGACTGGATTTTTGACAATGCAAAGAGCTGAAGCACTATCCATTAACAATGGAGTCTTAGTCTCTGTAATGCCATAATCCAAAAGTTGGTTTTGAAGCCAGAGTACCTGAGATGTACAGCTTGCAGCAGCAATGTACTCTGCTTCCGCAGTGGATGTAGCAACTGAGGTCTGTTTCTTGCTCTGCCAAGAAATCAAGCAGTTGCCTAGGAATTGACATCCACCAGAAGTTGATTTCCTGGTCAACTTACACCCTGCATAGTCACTGTCAGAAAAAGCAACTAATTTACCAGAATGTCCGGTAGAATACCATAAACCTAGAGATGGAGTGCCTTGCAGATATCTAAAGATCCTCTTGACTGCAATCAGATGAGACTCTTTAGGTGCAGCCTGAAATCTGGAGGTAGAGGAACCAGTTCCCACACTTGCTGTTTCTTGAACTGCAGAAGCTCAAGCTGCATGGCATCAACCCATCCATTGTCCTTTAAAGCAATATGATAATTCTTTGGCTCTTGCTGACTGATGAAGAGAGCATAGAAGCAGAAATTTGACAATTGACTTCTTGTTGATACACCAGCAGTGATATCACCAATGATTTGAGACATGGGGTGATTCTTCAGATCTTGATACACAATGAGATCTGTGCAAGTGTTTGTAGCCGGTTCAGCAGCAACAGATGGTGATGGTGAATCATTTCCTTGAAACCAATCAGTGGATGGTAATTCAAAGGAAGTTGAATTCGAAGAAATCTCATCAGCATTTGTTGTGGATGGTGCTACTGGCGCTACAGGAACATCAGGTCTAGTTGAATCAGGCAGCTGATCACTAAACCTGAAGAGGTGAGTACTGCAATCATCATCATCATCAGCAGTACCACCAGGTGGTGAACTGTTGACAGGAGCAACAGCAGGAGTTTGATAGGGAACATATTGCAGTATGTCCAAATCAAATAACTCCACAGGACTTTGTGGAATCTTGTCCTTTGGAGATTCATTAAACTTAACATGTAGAGTTTCTTCAACCATCTTTGTTCTGCAGTTGAAGACTCTGTATGCTTTGCAAGTAGATGAATAACCAACAAAGTATCCTGCATCCACCTTAGGATCAAATTTGTGGAGTTGATCCTTTGTGTTGAGAATAAAACAGGGACACCCAAATGCTTTGAAAAATGAAATCAGAGGAGCCAAATGATGGAGAACTTCATATGGAGTCTTCATCAATCTCTGATTTACTAACACTCTATTTTGCACATAACAAGCTGTATTGACAGCTTCGGCCCAAAAGGTCAATGGCAAACCAGAGTCAGCCAGCATGGACCTTGCAGCTTCAATGAGGGTCCTGTTCTTTCTCTCCACTACACCATTTTGTTCTGGAGTCCTTGGAATGCTGAACTGCCTTTTGATTCCCTTTGAAAGATAGAAGTCATCAAGTGTATGATTTCTGAACTCAGTTCCATTGTCACTCCTAATACACTTGACTGGAAGGGAATACTGCTTCTCAATGTACAGCACAAAGTGGATAATCTTCTGAGCAGCCTCATCCTTTGAGTGTAGAAAGAAAGTCCATACAAATCTAGAGTAATCATCCACAATTACCAGACAGTATTTCTTCTTGGCCATGCTCATTACTCTCACAGGACCAAATAGATCCATATGCAGTATTGCAAGCAGGCAGTGGACTTGGACATTTCAATAGGAGGAATGAGACCTTGTGCTGTTTTCCTTTTAAACAAGCAGTGCAAGTTTCATCACAGTGGAACTCCTTTATTGGTAAGCCTCTGACTAAACTATTGTGGCTAAGCTGATTCATGTTTTTGAGATTAACATGACCAAGCCTCCTGTGCCATAGTTTAGATTCTTGAAAAGAGGCTTTGGAAAACAGGCAAGGATTGCCTTTGAGATCTATCTTCTTAGAGAGATCTAAGGCATACACTCTTCCTGTCCTGTTGGCTTTCAGGAGAGTGTGATCATCCAACACCTTGTCAATCAAGGGCAAAACTTTGGATGACAGAATCCTACAGTTTTGACTTGTGAAAAGGGCAACATGGCCTTTATCACACATTTGACTGACACTCAAGAGGTTGTACTTGAGATTTTCCACATGATTAACATCATCAAATTTGATTTCTCCATTGGAGACAAAGCCCTTACCGATGATGTAACCCCTAGCATCATTGCCAAAAGAAACAAATCCCTTCTTTCCTTGAGAGTAGTCATGAAGAAGAGAGATGTTCCCAGTCATGTGCATAGATCCCCCACTGTCTACATACCATATGCTGCTTTGGCATGTTGAAGAACCCTGCAATAATAAACAATCAGTTAGTTTTAGAGACCCAAACCTTTTTGGTTTTGGCCTGGTCTCATCAATAGATGGTAAACTAGCATGTTTATTTGTAACAACAGCCTGAGAGGAAGAAGATGGTGCAGAAGAGGAGTCCTTTGGCTTAGACCTCCTTTTCTGTGGTTTTAACATAGGAGAATCTAGTTGGTTAACTCTACCCAACAGATGTTGTACCATCATCACCAGCTGTGTCTGATTTTGTGATAAAGCTTTCAGCTCATCAGACACATTGCTAGTGGAGTTAGATAAGGTCCTATGTTGCACCTTCTTCTTTTGAGCACCCTCAGCTGTCACCTGTTTAACTCCTTCCTTTTTGGATTGCTTTAAGGACTTAAGGGTTACAGGATTTGATGTTGCTGATACAAATGTGGTCTCAAACTCAGTTTTCATTTTTACCATTTTCTCATTATTTCTTCCTTTTGTTTGAGTTTGGAACCTCTTTTGTACCAACAATCATCTGTAAGATGATTGAACAAACCACATACTTCACATGGTTTCTTCTTCATCTTAGGTTGATCATCAACTAAAGATGGTGAAGCAACAGAAGACTTGTTCTTCAATGCTTTGGAGGCATTGGTTGCGTTCTTGACAGCATCTTTAGTAGTCTTCAAACTCTTTCTACTGCCAGTTTTCTTCTCTTCAGTACTGACAGCAGTTGAAGTTTGAACTTCAGGAGTTGAATCCTGCTCTCCAGTCCTTTCAGGACCTTCAGGATTGACTCCTGAGTTGATCAACTTATTGATCATGTGAATGTCAGCATTTGGACCATCAACATCAGCTGATAGGTTCAAAGAGGACTTGATACTGACTGCTACTTCTGATTGTGCTGTATCAGAAGGTAGATCACATGACTTGATGGATTGGTTATCACTCTCACCATCAGATTCTACCTCTGCTCTTGGGGTAAAATCTGTAGGTGGAGCAGTGTGATTATAACCAATTCCAAACTTCACATTTGAAGCAGATTGCTTACTAAGAAGCATTTCAAAACCTTTGCATGATTGTACCCATCTATCACACTCGACCTGGGTAACTGCAAGGGTTTCTTTGAGATCTTTGTACTTCTCTAAAAGTACATCTTCTCTAGCCTTATCATCAATTATTTTGCAATTCAGTTTATAAACCTCATCATTTTTGTCTTTGAGCACAAACTCAAACTCAGCTTTGTTTTTGGAAATTACTTGTTCTAGCTCAATGTTCTTATTAATTAAAGCTACATTTGCTTCTCTAATGGAAGCAAATGCTGCTATGCATTGTTCAGAACATAATTTGGCTTTTGCCTCAGAGGATACCTGTGATACCTGTGGTGTAGAGGCATTGGAGGATGAAGTATCAGCAGACTCCAAAGCCATAAGAGCTAGATTCCCAAAGGGACTGTCACCACCATGTTGACCAGCACCTGAGAACAGTTGATCATGACCAGACAAGTCATCTGGTAAACTGCTCCAGTCAACAACTCCTGGGGTGAAGAAGCTGTGTTGTTGAGATGAAGGTTGTTGATGAGATAGGGAAGGCTGAGGTTCTGGTAATGCATGAGGTTGTGGTGTCATAGGAACTTGAACTTGACTTGACTGTGGCATGTAATAACAAGGGTACTGATAAGGCATTTGACCCTGAGGAACAAAATATGCCGGAGATTGTTGTTGAGGATGATGACTAGATGTGACAGGATGTTGCCCTCTGTTTTGTTGACTGTTGCCAGGAAAAGTCACAAAGGGTGCAGTAGAGTTTGAACCAGTTGGTCTACACTCTCTTGCAAAGTGTCCAAGCCGTTGGCATTTGTGACACCTCAACTTGCTCTTGTCAAAACCAACTTTGGTTTTGCCAAAGAGTCCTGGGAATTTTCTTCCAGTTCTTTTGTAGAACTTCTGAGATCTGATATTTATCAAGGCCATTTGGCTCAAAATATCCATCTCTTCTAAGTCATCATCAGCAATCCCCTTGAGATCATCCATAATGAAACATAAATTGTCATTATTACCTCCAGTAAACTGACCATCAACACTTACAAATGCAGAATTAGAAGAGCTCGAAGAGAAATTAATATGCTCATCATACTGGCATTCAGATGCAGCATATTCTGACTCATGACCCACCAAGGCAGTGTTGCCTTGAATAAAGTCTTCAGTGAGCTTTCCAGATGAAGACAGCTTTCTCTTCTGTTCTATCTCTCTCTCAAAAGTGAGCAATTTCCCATGGAGTTGGGTGAGAGATAGTTTGTCCAAACTTGCACTGGAGCGTAGGACAATAGTATATGTGTCCCATCTCTCAGGCAGTGATCTGAGAAATCTGTTATTCATCTGAATATTGGTGTATTCAAGTTTGACCATTTTTAGTTCAGAGATCAAACAAGAAAACCGCTCATATTGTTGAGTCAGTGTCTCACCCTTTCTATGAGAGAATGTCTCATATTGTTGGGCAAGAATTCTCTATTATTTGCCAAGACCTCATCTGTTCCTCCAAATTGTTCTTTCAAAGCAATCCAGAGGTCATGGGCAGTTTCATGATGCATTAGCCCAGAATAGATTTCATTGGGCAAAGCCATGGCTAGAATTCCATGGGCTTTTGCATCAATCTCAAGCAACTTTTTATCCTCATCTGAGTATTGCTCCCTCCTCTTCGGAACCATCTGATTGGTTTCCGGTTATTCACCATAGGCTTGTGTGGACCATGTACCACAGATGTCCAACACCCTGCGCTGTTAACAGACAGGTGATGGAGCATACGTCTTTGCCATATGTTATACTCATTCCTAACCAGCATAGGAGGCTTGGTTGAGGAACCAGTATTGTGAGGATCATTGGAGGGAGTAGTCATTTTCAGTTCAAAAACAGTTTAGTTCAAGTTATAAAGAGTTTTAGACAAACCACACCAAACTCAATGAGAACCAAGAAAAGATCTCAGGATGAATGAGCAGAAATACAGAAAAATTCAATCTCTATAACCGTTTCTTGCAAAAACAAAAGCTAATTCAATCAAACTTGGATCTTGAATAGCAGTTTCAATGATCAATTATTAGATCGATCAATGATTAACCCGCTCTGATACCATTTGACAGGATCAGTGATCACAAGTTTGACGTATCAGAATATAAAGCAGCGGAATACAAATACGAATTAGACAAATTGTAGCAAGCAATCGATACTTGTAAGCGTCAAGATCGCATACGGTTATAGGGAGAGAATATGAATTTCTGATTTCTAGGAATGTTTATAGATGTAGAATATTTCTAATTGAATCAATCAATCATTCCATTCAATTGCTCATATCTCACCATGATTACAATAGGTTGTCACTCCTTATATAGAGTGCAACAATCACTGCTGTTGTCATGGAAAGTGACAACTGGCAGATCCAATACAGAAATAACTAATTCTTAACAAACTACTGAAATGTTCACAACTACTGAGAACATATCAGTAAGTTAAGTACAAAATATAAAACTACTGAAACTACAACGACTGAAGAACAAGCTCTTCAGTCGTTTTACAAAACTACTGAAACATAAATATAAAACTACTGATATCACAACTACTGAAGAAGTACTCTTCAGTAGTTGTGACAACTACTGACGCTTCAGTACTTTGTCTTCAGACTTTGACTTTCAGCTGTTTCATCAGTTGTTGATCTTCAGTACTTGTGAACTCTTCAGCTGTTGTACTTCAGTACTTTGGTCTTTCAGCTTCAGCACTTGTGTTCTTCAGCTGTTGTACTTCAGCACTTTGGTTCTTCAGCTGTTAAGGTCTTCAGCACTTGATCTTCGGCTGTTGAAGTCTTCAGCACTTGTCAAACTACTGATGAGGCTTTCAGCAGTTGTTGTGATACCGTGTGGGACTTAGAGGTTTTCTGATCTTGGCTCATTGGTTCTTTTGGTCCAACAATCCTCAAGTGATCACCCAAAATCACAAGATGAAATCAGTGTTGAACCTCAGCAAATCAATTGCCTGATGGGTAAATACTGATAAGCACATGAAGCTGAGTACTTCAGATGTTGTCCCTCAAAGTACCTCAAGTACTGAAGGGCAAGTCACAACATCTGAAAAGCATTTCAAATCAGCTGAAATAAAAGGATTAACAACTACTGAAGAATCTATCATACGGTCTTTCAGGATGGATAGAGAACAACTGAACACCTTCAGTAGTTTTCACATCAACAGTTGATCAATCCAAGATGAAGAATAAGCCATGTGAAATATGTGGTAAATTCAATCATTTTTCTGATGAATGTTGGTACAAGAAGGGTTCCAAACTCAACAGAGATAAGCTCATTAAAATCCAGATGGATGAAATGAAAAATGAGTTTGAGACTAAGTTTGTACCACAGTCATCCCATTGTGATAAACCCAAGACTTCATCCAAATCCAAAAAGAAGGATAGGGCTTATCATAAAACAGCTGATAGTGCTTCTCATGATAAACATTAGACTAAGTCTGTGAATTTCAAGGAGGGAACGGTGGGCCACAGGAACTCATAAAAAACAAGTACTGATATGTCACAAGAGCTGAAAGCTTTAGCTACAAATCAGACACAACTTGTTATGATGGTTTAGCATTTGTTGGGGAGAGTTAACCAACTAGATGCACCTGTGATCAAACCACTGAAAAGGCATTCCAAGCCCAAATCCAAGGAATCCATTTCAGCACCATCTCCACCTTCATCAGCTGTTAATCATGAGAAACAAGTTATGGTTAAATCTGTTGATGAAAACAGACCAAAACCAAAAAGGTTTGGGTCTCAAAACCTAACTAGTTCTTTGTGATGATGCAGGGTTCTTCAGCATGCCAAAGGAGCATCTGGTATGTAGACAGTGAAGGATCTATGTATATGACTGGGAGCAGTTCTCTTCTTAATGAATACTCTCAAGGAAAGAAGGGATTTGCTTCATTTGGAAATGATGCTAAGGGTTACATCATCGGGAAAGGATATGTGTCTAATGGAGATATCAGATTTGATGATGTTAACCATATGGAGAATCTTAAGTATAATCTACTGAGTGTCAGTCAGATGTGTGATAAAGGGCATGTTACACTTTTCACAAGCCAAAAAGATTCTATCTTCCCAAGTTCTGAGGCTGATTGACAAGGTATTGGATGAACATACTCTCCTGAAGGCCAACAGGATTGGAAGAGTATATGCCTTGGATTTGTCAAAGAAGATTGATTTGAAGGGTCATCCTTGCCTGTTCTCCAAAGCCTCTCCTCAGGAATCTAAACTGTGGCACAGAAGGCTGGGTCATGTTAATCTCAAAAACATGAATCAGCTGATCCACAATAGTTTAGTGAGAGGTCTACCAATAAAGAAGTTCCACTGTGATGAAACCTGCACTGCTT
Organism: Flaveria trinervia; assembly: GCA_025506515.1. Taxonomy (NCBI): domain Eukaryota; kingdom Viridiplantae; phylum Streptophyta; class Magnoliopsida; order Asterales; family Asteraceae; genus Flaveria; species Flaveria trinervia. Next base: position 74,391,961 of record CM046441.1, on the reverse strand, counting down.
GTTTGAAAGGAAAACAACACAAAGTCTCATTCCCTCCTATTGAAGAACCTAAGTCCACCGCCTGCTTGCAGTTACTGCACATGGATCTATTTGGTCCTGTGAGAGTGATGAGCATGGCAAAGAAGAAATACTGTCTGGTAAATGTGGATATTACTCCAGATTTGTATGGACTTTCTTCTTGCATTCAAAGGATAAGGTTGCTCAGACAATTATAAACTTTATGTTGTATGTTGAGAAGCAGTATTCCCTATCAGCCAAGTGTATAAGGAGTGATAATGGAACTGAATTCAGAAACCATACACTTGATGATTTTTATCTATCAAAGGGAATCAAGAGGTAGTTTAGCATCCCACGGACTCCAGAACAAAATGGAGTAGTGGAGAGAAAGAATAGGACCCTAATTGAAGCTGCAAGGTCTATGTTGGCTGACTCTGGTTTGCCATTGACCTTTTGGGCTGAAGCTGTCAACACAGCTTGCTATGTGCAGAATAGAGTGTTAGTAAATCAGAGGTTGATGAAGACTCCATATGAAGTTCTACATCATTTGGCTCCTCTAATTTCATTCTTCAAAGCCTTTGGGTGTCCTTGTTACATTCTCAACACAAAGGATCAACTCCACAAATTTGATCCTAAGGTGGATGCAGGGTATTTTGTAGGTTATTCATCCACATGCAAGGCTTACAGAGTCTTCAACTGCAGAACAAAGATAGTTGAAGAAACCTTGCATGTGAAATTCAATGAATCTCCTAAGGCTAAAATTCCACAAAACCCTGTGGAGTTGTTTGATCTGGACATACTGCAATATGTTCCTTATCAACCTCCAGCTGTTGCAGATCATGTGGATAAATCATCTTCTGCAGCAAGTCTTCCACCTGGTGGTACTGAAGATGATGATATCAGTACTCACCTTTTCAAGTTTAGTGATCAACTGCCTGAGTCTGCTAAACTTGATGTTCCTGTAGCTTCTGCAGCTCCATCCACAACAAATGCTGATGAGATTTCTGACTCCTCTACATAATTTGACTTGCCATCTCATACTTGGTTTCAAGAGTCTGGATCAACATCTATTGCTGCTGAACCGGCTACAAACACTTGCACTGATCTTATAGTGTACCAAGAGCTGAAGAATCACCCCATGTCTCAAATCATTGGTGATATCAATGCTGGTGTCTCAACCAGAAGTCAATTGTCCAACTTCTGCTTCTATGCTCTCTTCATCAGTCAGCTAGAGCCAAAGAACTATCATGTTGCCTTAAGAGACAATGGATGGTTGAAGCCATGCAGCTTGAGCTACTTCAGTTCAAAAAGCAGCAAGTGTGGGAACTGGTTCCTCTACCCCCAGGTAAGTGTGCAATAGGCACTAAATGGGTGTTTAGGAATAAAACTGATGAAAATGGGCTTATTGTCAAGAACAAGGCTAGACTGGTTGTACAAGGGTTTTCACAAGAAGAAGGTATTATTATGATGAAACCTTTGCCCCTGTAGCCAGACTAGAGGCAATTAGATTGTTCTTAGCCTATGCTGCATTCCACAATCTTAAAGTTTTTCAAATGGATGTCAAAAGTGCATTTTTATATGGTAAAATAAAAGAAGAGGTTTATGTGTGTCAACCACCAGGTTTCGAGGACAATAAACATCCTGATTGGGTGTATAAACTTGATAAGGCTCTTTATGGGTTGAAGCAAGCTCCTAGAGCCTGGTATGAAACACTTCAAATTTTCTTCTTAAAAATAATTTCACTAGAGGCTCCATCGATAAAACTTTGTTTATTAAGAAAGTGGATCAGCATAGCTACTTGTTCAATTTATGTTGATGATATTATTTTTGCATCCTCTGATCCCCAGTTGTGTGATGATTTTACAAGTTTAATGAAACAAAAGTTTGAAATGAGTGCAATGGGAGAATTACAGTTCTTTCTAGGCTTACAAATCAAACAAAAGGCTGATGGAACCTTTATTCATCAGTCAAAATATACAAAAGATCTTTTGAATAAGTTTGATTTATAAAATTGTAAACCCTGTTCTACTCCCATGTGCAACACCACACAACTGGATGCAGATCAGAAAGGTAAAGCTGTTGATGAAACACTTTACAGATGTATGATTGGGTCCTTGATGTATTTAACAGCTTCTAGACCAGATATCATGTTTGCAACTTGTGTTGTGCTAGATTTCAGGCTGCTCCTAAAGAGTCTCATTTGATTGCAGTCAAGAGGATATTTAGATATCTGCAAGGTACACAATCTCTAGGTCTTTGGTATTCCACTGGACACTCTTGCAAATTAGTTGCTTTTTCTGATAGTGACTATGCAGGGTGTAAGTTAACCAGAAAGTCAACTTCTGGTGGATGTCAATTCCTAGGCAACTGTTTGATTTCTTGGCAGAGTAAGAAACAAACATCTGTTGCTACATCCACTGCTGAAGCAGAGTACATTGCTGCTGCAAGTTGTACATCTCAGGTACTCTGGCTTCAGAACCAATTATTGGATTATGGCATTATAGAGACTAAGACTCCATTATTAATGGATAGTGCTTCAGCTCTGTGCATTGTCAAGAATCCAGTCCAGCACTCTCGGACCAAACATATAGAGATCAGACACCATTTTATTAGGGATTGTTTTGAAAAAGGTCTGATGATCCAAAGTTTGTGCCTAGTGTTGATGAGCTTGCAGATATATTTACTAAGCCTTTGGATAGTTCAACTTTCCAAAACCTTTTGTTAAGGCTTGGTATGCTGCAGCTAGAATAAGTGACAATTACTGATGATCTCAGTAAACAAGTACTGATGATCATTAGTAACCATGTCACAAATAAGTACTGATTCTGTTAAAAGAAACTGATGCAGTTACAACTACTGATGTAGTTAAACTACTGATATCAGTAAAAATAGATAAGTACTGATGTCCTATGAAACAACTGAAAACAGCTAAAAAGTCTGATGAGTAAGTGTTGAGGACAGTATGAAACAGCTGAAAAGATAAGAATTGACGAAAACTACTGATGAGAATTTTCACTTCAGTCGTTTCCACAAACTGCTGTTTCACCCTAAACAGCTGATGACAAAACCATGTCTTCAGTAGTTTCACAACTACTGATGACTAACACCAAGTCCTTAGTTGTTTACACAGCTGATGACAAACAAAGGTCTTCAGTAGTTTCACAACTACTGATGACTAACACCAAGTCCTCAGCTGTTTCCAACACCTGAAGACAAAACCAAGGTTTTCAGTAGTTTCATAACTATTGATGACTAAAACCAAGTCTTCAGTTGTTTTCAAACGTCTGATAGTTAAAACCAAGTCTTCAGTTGTTTTCATACAACTGCTGATAACACCAACACTTTCAGTCGTTTTCTTTTCCGCCTTTTCTTAATCTATAAATACCTGCACTTATAGCCAAACGTTTCATTAGCCGTTTTCAATCCTTTTCTCTCTCAATAATGGCGACCATGAAACTCAAACCCTGACACAACTGTGTTGCCTACCTTTCGAAATCGGTCTTCTGGAACAAGTTTGATACTGCCATCGATCTTATGGTGGATTCCCAATACCGAATCGCATTTCTTCTGAATCCTACCATATACCCTGATTCCTTAACCCAATTCTGGACCAACGTCTCTGTCACAACTGGTGAGAATGATAGCCAAATCACTCTCCAGTCGTTGGTGAACCAGAAATAGGCGCTCATCACCCCCGACATCATTCGCAAAACCCTAAATTTGCATGATGGCACCTATACTAAAGAATACCCGAAAGACACCACTGATATGTCTTTCATCAATAACGGGTATGAAGGCGACTTAAGTGCTACAAAATTCTTAAAAAGCACTTCCATGATGCCGAAAGATTATCTTTCATATGGTGAATGTCTGCCTTGCTTCAAAGACATCTTCTTGGGATCAGATGTCTTCACGATGGCAACAGGTTTATACTCTATCTTTGAACGCCAAAATCTAAATTTTTCTGAGATAGTGTTCATGGAACTAAAGGATCTGGCTCAGAAACCTGTGGCAAACAGATGGCTACTATATCCCAGGTTTCTGATGGCCATAATTTTAAACCATTAAATCTGATGGCCTTGTTGGTCTTGGGGTCCCTGCTCAGCTGTTTTAGCTGAGGTATACTCCAGACATAACTCTGACCCTACTCTAAAGGGGCTGCCCAGATGCTAAAACCCAAGCAGAGGGACCCACCCAGCCTCCACTTCCAGATCCAAAGTCCCAACCAACCCAAATCCAAAAAGCCCAAAAAGGCTACTCAGGGAGATGAGTCCCCTGAGGATGCCCCTCCACCAATACAGGAAGCACATACTGGTTATAACCCCCCAATCATGTCAAAGACTCAACCTGCTGAAACCGCACAGGTATCCTCTCAACAGGATCCTGTTGCAACCATAATTGGGGATCCCACATTACTGGAACCTATCTCAATTGAGAGGGTTACCATTGAAGAGCACCTTCACCCCGAGTGCAATCTGCTTCTGAACAATCTCCACATGCAACCGCCCCTCAAAGCCCAACACTGATAGTTGCTAAAGTGCTGAGTCAGTTGCATTCCTCACCCCCTCCCCAGAAACCAATCAACACTGGGAATACCTCAACCATTGAGGGGGAGGACCAAAATGCTTCTGATAACCCACAACACAAGGGTTACAATGTTCAATCTCCAAGTGTAGAAGAGGAGATTAGAACATCTGGTCAGGCTGCCACTTCTACTGATTCAGCAAATGATCAGGATGAAGTTGGTAACATATCTAAGACCTCACCAGAGGCAACTGCCAATACAGGACATAGTCCTGAGGCGGGAAATCCCCAGTACCAAGAACAAGGGGCACATGCTTATACTGATCTACACTCAGAGCATGTACATCCTAATTCAATCAGGAGATCAGGTGATTCAGCAAAGACTGATGATGACCTGGGCTTTTTCTATGATGTTTTAGCCCATAACAATCCTAGAGAATGAGGTGAGCAGACTCAAGAGCTGCTAGCCAAAATGTCTCAGGATCAAAGTCCATCTACCCCAATAACCCCACAGATGGCACCTTCAATTGAAGGTTCACCAAACACTTCGCCTACACACTTAACTAGCCACCAGCCACTCCTTTTGGCACCACCTCTCAGGGACAGAACCCCTCTGAGCAGATGGTTGCTATCTTTCAAAACTCCTTACCTCTCATCACTCCAATCATTACTGAGATTGTCCATAAAGCCATTGATGAGAGGATCTCCTCAAATCTACAAACCCTCATTGATGATGCTGTTCACAAATCTCTTTCTGCCTTTCAAGCCCCTGATCCTAATGCAACCAAAAAGGGGAGACTAAGGCAGTGAAAGAAAAGAAAAGGAAAAGAGTTGATGATGAGAAAGAACCTGAAAAAGAGAAGGAGGTGGAGAAAGAACAGCTGATCACATACAAGGAAAGAAAAGTGCTGAGTCAAAAGCTGATGAAGAAAAATCCTTAGAAGATCTTATCAAAGATGCTGATGAAGCTCACAGCAGATCCATGGATAAAATTATAGATCAGCTCTTTAGACAAGGTCATGACACAACCACATTAGATACTGAGATCAGAAGGCTATAAATAGAAGAGATTCAAGCTAGATGGGCTGGTTATAGTGTGTTGGAAAGGGAAAGATTGGAGATAATGATCAGATTTATTGCAAAATATCTTGGAAGATCATTGATAGAGATAAAGTCTTGGTCCAGAGACAGTATCTTGGAGATAACCAAGAAAATCTGCTCTACTGGAGGCTACAATAGAGGGTTGATCATCGAAGCACTGGATGAAGCAGGTGCTGGGAAGAGAACTGAAATGGCAAAGCTCTCCAAAGCCAAACTCACCACCAAAATGCTAGATCAGTCTTCTCACACTCCCACTCAAAAACAACCCTCATCTTTAACATCTCCCAAATCTATCCCTAAACCAAAACCACCCACAACTCAACCCACAAAACCAATCCCTTTACCCCAAAAACCATCTCAAACCTTACCCAGTGATACACCTAGAAGGAGGAGAATGGTGTTGAGGGTAGAAGAAAATGAAGAAGAGGATGATGATGAAGATAGTCTGCCAATCTCTGCTGTTCTCAAACTTAAAACACCTGAGCACAGAAGTCAACAAGTGATTACACCTGACTTGCAAATGCAAATGGTGAAGGTAAAGATTGAAGAAGCAGAACAACAGAAGCAGCACGATGAGCAGTTTCTCAAGATGGTTGACAAGGATTTCCCTCAGTCCTCATCCATTCAAGAAATGAAGAAACAAGCTCTGAGGCTGTACACTCTTAGACATACTTTTCAACATCAAAGAGAAAGAGTGCGGATTTGGCCAGACCCCAGGGTAAGTTCTAGATTCATAAGAAGAATATACCAAGTAGATATCATGGCCAAGTGAAGAAGACCTTGAATGTTGTAATTATGTTGGCCATGGTAGTCTCACCCTGGGAAATCATTAAAGAATTCAAGAGAGCTCACAACTCCAAGACAACCCCTCAATCTATTCTTGAGAACAAAATGATCAAGAAGGGGTTGTTATACAAAAGACTTGAAGATCTTCAGAAGAGTGAACTCCAGTTGTTGCTTGAAGGCTCTCACCCTGATGAATTTGCATACAGAGAGATCACAACTGTCGAGTTAAAGAATGGGAAGACAGTGCGATATTTGTCTGAGTATTATGGCCCAGAGTTCTTCTTTGAGGGAGAAGCAGAAGAACTCACCAAGGAGGAACAAGTTGTTCTCCTTGGGGCCTATGCTAGTGAGTCTTACAGACTCATTAATGGGAATTAGGTTTCATGGTTGGGATAAGACTCTGTGTCCAGTTTCCCCAAGACAGAGTTCCCTTCCATACTTAGCCAATCAAAAGATCAGAAACCTTTTCTCGGCCTGTGCTTAACTGATTACCTCTGAAGCTGATCAAGAGGGTGTTTCTGCCGAGAAAAAGTGGGATCATCAATAAGTTTAGAGGTTTTGGCTACATTGGTTCAGGGGGAGTTTGTTGGACCAAAAGAACCAATGAGCCTGATCAGAAAAACCTCTAAGTCCCACATACATTGCAACTACTGAAGAAGATCACAACAGCTGAAGACATCAGTTGATTACAAGGTCTGAAGACAAAGTCTGAAAGTAAAGTACTGATGACAAAGTCTGAAGACAAGATCTGAAGACTTCTACTGAAGAAAAGTCTGAAAGTAAAGTACTGAAGACAAAGTCTGAAGCTATCAGCTGAAGACAAAGTCTGAAAGTAAAGTACTGAAGACAAAGTCTGAAAGTAAAAGTCTGAAGAACAAAGACTGAAGACCAGAGTGATCAGTAGTTGTCACAACAGCTGAAGTTATTAACTTCAGTAGTTGTGATGGTTTCCTTTCAGTACTTGTAGTTTACTTTCCAGTAGTTATAGTTTCAGTAGTTTTAGTTCAGTAGTTTTATGTTTTTGTACTTAGCATTCTCTGAGATGTAATCAGTTGTTGAGAACATTCTCAGTAGTTTGCATAGTTTCAGTAGTTTGTATAATTCTGTTAGATGTCACTATCAAGTGACATCAGCAGACGTCACATTCCCTATATAAGGAATGTTGATCTAGTTGTAACGTGTGACATTTAGCCACCACGAAAGCATATGAATGAAATATTCCTTTTTGCAGAATTCTCTCTCTATAACCGTTTACTTTTCCATTGAATATCATTGTGTTCTTGCTAATTGTCTAATTCATTGTTCGAATTCCGCTGCAATCTACTCTAATTAACCAAACTTAGATCACTGATCCTAACAGGAGTGTATGAAGAGGTAAATTGATGTACAATTCCTTTCTTTTTACAATATGCCTCATCCACTGATTCTTGAATTTTGTGCCATTGTCTGATCGAATCTGCCTTACTTTCAGCTTGTAGAGTGATTCCAAAGTAGTTACTAGATGTTTGAATGATTCAAAAGTTTTTGATTTGGCTTTTAAAAACATCACCCAAGAGAATCTTGAGTAATCATCCATTACTAAAAAACAGTATAGATCTCGAGCAATGCTCTTTGTGCTTACAGGCCAAACAGATCCATGTGCAGAAGCTCAGATGATATCAATAGAATTCACTTTTTTTGCCTTGTGAGAATTCTTGGTCTGTTTCCCTTTCTTACATGCTACGTAGATATCTGAAAGCTGGAAATTCTTGACAGTTACTCCATTTACTATATATCATTCTAAACCAAATGATTCATCTTCCTTGGATTAATGTGTCCCATTCTTCTATGCCATGAGATCGAGTCCCTCTGAGTTGCCTTTGACAAGAAGCATTAATAGTGTGATCAGTTGTGGAGGCTTTTGATAGATCCAAGACATACAAGTCTTTATATCTTGAAGCTGACATAAGAACTTTATCCTCCTTAATCACATAGTCCTTCTTCAACATGTAGCACTTTTTGTTGTCAAATACAACTTTGAATCCTTTATCACAGATCTGGGAGAGTGAAAGTAAGTTGTTCTGTATTGTTGAACGTAGCTGGCCTTGTCAAACTTCACTTTCTCGTTACCCACTTCGCCTTGAATCCTTTATGAACTTAGCCCACTGTCCTTTAGAGGATGAGGGCACATCCTTCTTCTTCTTGTCCTTACTATCAGACACATTACTTGATTTTTGTTTCCATAGACCAGTTTTGTGTAAGGCCTGTTTGTGATAACCAGACGGCTAACTTATGGTTTGAACTTTAGGTTCACTAAAACTCTTAGGTGGAGTATTAGTTCTCATTTTAGAAAAACTTGGTTTTTCATCAAAAAGTTCAATTTTCTTTTGGGCGTCTGATAATAAGGACAGTTAGGAGAGATATGTCCTTGTTTTCCACAACTGTAGCATGATCTCCCTTCTATAGTTTGTAAGGCCCCATTCCCGGGCACCTCACAGTTGGTCATTCATCGCACACAAAACATTTTAAAACGTACATTTATTTTGCAGCGGAATTTAAAACTTTCATTAATAACTAAAAACATGGCATTTCATTCATTTACAACATTCGTTTTCATCCTAAAATACAACGACATCTCAAAATATGATGCCAGCCTCAAAACGCTCCCAGTAGCTTATGCATCCATGCCTGCAACTTCTCAGCATCAACAAAATACCTGCCAACTATCATGCATACAAAAGTCAGCGATGCTGAGTGAGTTCTAGTTATAATAAATACTTTATTTCCTTTAAAAACTATCTTTACATTCATGCGTGGTCATACAACATGCATAAACTCAATCTATGTTCTTATTCGTTCGTTCTTTCACACTTTCATTGTTTCATTCTTTTATTTACTTTCGTATTCATATTATCGTTCATACTTCTCAATATCTTTTACTTTCTTTCTCTTACTTCCTTTTCGTACTTTACGTCTGTCGGTTGTCATACATCATACATTTATACTGTAATAATTATTATTATTCTCTTCATAATCATTCGTTCATATTCATCATTTCGTTGCCTATTACTCTTCATTACTCGAATCTTGTCTCATGCAATATCCCCGACGCATGCTCGAAAGCTGATGATGTGCCGGGGCCTGTACACAAACCCCCGACTCATGTCTGAAGACTGACACAACACCTGGATACCTCGTCTCATGCAATACCCCCGACTCATGTCCGAAGACTAATACTATGTCGGGGCCTGATAAACAAACCCCCGACTCATGTCCGAAGACTGACACAGTACCGGGGTATGTGACTAGGATCTCATCATCCTATTTTGTCTCATGCAATACCCCCAACTCATGTCCGAAGACTGATACTGTGCCAGGGCCTGATAAACAAACCCCCGACTCATGTCTGAAGACTGACACAGTACCGGGGTACGCGACTAGGATCTCATCATCCTATTTTGTCTCATGCAATACCCCCAACTCATGTCCGAAGACTGATACTATGCCAGGGCCTGATAAACAAACCCCTGACTCATGTCCGAAGACTGACACAGTATCAGGGTACGCGACACGGATCTCATCATCCATCACTTTCATGTTCACCATTTGTTATCTCATGTGTTCATTTCATACTCTATCGTATTCGTTCATTTCGTACTTTATCGATATCTTTCACTTTGTTACATAATACTTTACGTTCGTTAATTTATTCGTTCATGCATCACACCACGTAAAGTCATACATAATGTATCATAAAACATAATACTTATGTTTTGAAAACTCTTGACGAAGAAAGATAACACATCACTCACACATATACACATCATAATCATATCACCATGCACATTTCAAGCATAAGTCATCACGTCATAACAATGCCTATCTCCTTATTTTACCCCTTAAAACGACTTAGAAAATCCTAAGTCCAAAAGGGCGCATGGGACATTTTAGGCACATGAGCATAAAATTCTAAGTGTAAAACAGTCTGGGCGCATGGGCACTATTTGGGCGTTTCTGCCCTGTTCAGGCGCTTTTGCCACTATGCAGGTGCATGGACACTTAGCCGTTTTAGCAACTTGGGCGCATGGGCACTATTTGGGCGTTTTCGCCCTGTTCAGGCGCTTTGCCACTACTTGGGCGTCCGAGCTTACACTTAGATTATTATCACTTAGGCGCATGGGGTTTGGGCGGTTGGGCATACTTAGGCAGTTGGCCGTTGGGCGCATGGGAACACTGTTTAGGCGCATGGCCCATTCTTAGGCGCATGGCCAACACTTAGGCGCATGGCCAACATGCTGGGCGCATGGGCCACTGTTTAGGCGCATGGCCCACTCTTGGGGGCATGGCCAACACTTAGGCGCATGGCCATCATGCTGGGCGCATGGGCCACTGTTCATGCGCATCAGAACATTCTGAAATATTTTCTATGCTATTAACATCACCCAATTATCATTCTAATAATACCCAAGCATAGATCTAACACACTAAGGGCACCTAAGCATGCTAAACATCAACACTAACCCATAAACCAACTTTAAAACATACATACACAGAACATCATTAAACAATAGGCTGAAATTCACTGTTTTACTTGAAAACATTTTCTTGGTATGCATAATAGCCCCAAACAAGTTGAAAATCAGTAAAAGAGGGGTTCTAGAAACTCACCTTGAGCAGCCTTTGAGCAACACACTTCAAGTTCGAGACCCACCTTCAATTCAGCTCTTAAATCCCGAAAACAAACACTAGACACCAAGAACTTCGGTCAAGAACTCGAAACCCAGCTGAAACCAAGCTCATATAAGAGAAAACTCACCTTTGCAGCTGCTTCTTCCTCTTTCTCTCTCTAGAACCGAGGGCTTTCTTCTTATTCTTCTTCCTCCAAAAGTAAAAGCAGTTTTCTGCTTTTAATATGGGCGGCCATACCCATTTATAATATAAAATATTAGACTTTTATACTTTGTACACTTTATCTGCCTCCACTTGTGCTCATTATCTATTCTTTCTTTTTTACTTTTCCTTTTCCTTTCGTTTTAAATAAAAACTCAGGGTGTTATACAGTTTGAGAAATTTTTTTATGTGGTGTTGAGTTTGGTAACGGGGTGAGATGTGTCTGGTTGGGTTTGTCACTTCTCTTTTAGATGTTTGAGCTTCTTTAACAAACTTAATTGTTTTAACATTTTGAACATCTTTAACTTTTAGTTTACTTGAACTTTGATGATTAACATGTTTTTGGTTAACTTTTTAGTCATTTTGGGTTCTGAAATAGACGTTTGTGAACCTGAACTTACATTAACCCTTTTAATTTCATCATCCAAATTCTTAACTGGCATTTTCTTTTTGATTTCAAAGTAGAATCCTTCTTTTTAGTGACAGATTTCACCGATTTACCTGTGGAATCATGATCACTAACCAGAGGAGTGGATAATACATGATCCTTTACTAGGTTGTTATTGACAAGTCTACATTTAGTATTCAAAAGAATTTCATGTGGTGGTGTAACTACTTTATACCCCAACCCTTCCCCGTTATTTCGTTCTTTCACTAAGTTTTGAACTATGTGAGAAGAACTAGCCAGACTATGCAGGTTTTGTTTAAAGAATCAACCTCGACTTCCAAAACTGTTTTTTCCTTTTTGGTTTCTTCCAAAGAATTTAAATAAAACTGTATATCATTTCCTTGATTTAAAGCAACAAACTCGATTTCCCTTAGTTGTTTTCTCAAAAGTTCTATTTTTTCTTTGAAGCTGCACTTATTTTGTTTTAAAAATGATTAGCTTCAGTGCAGAGTTGTAAATCATTTACTAAATTATCATTGTGTTTTAATAACCTTGAAAATTTCAGATCAATGCTTTCCCTAAATTTTTCACATTCCGAACAAGCATTTTTTTCAAATAATTGATCTTTAGAACTTACATGTGAGGAATTAGACGTATCTGCCATCAAAGCTATATCAGACTCATCTTTGACTGGAGATTCTGAGTTTGTTGCTCTGAGCTCTTCCTCAACCAAGTGATTTACCACTTTCACAACTTCTTCGGTATCTCACATCACTTGCTCAGCTATGATCTCACTTTCACTAGCAGATCCATCATCCAGTGCTTAGCTATGACCAATCTCGCATTTCATCACCTTGAGCAGTTAGAGCCTTTGTCTCTTTGCTTGAAGAAGTAGTCCCAATAATGTCTTTGTCTTGATGGTTGAAAGTAGGAAATGGGTTTCCATTTCCTGTTTTTTTGGGGTTTACACATTCACGTTTAAAATGCCTTTTTTCACCACAGTTGAAGCAGGTGACTTTGGTTGTGTCGAAACCAAAATTCGTATATTTAGTGGCTACCAGATTTTGCCCCGTCTTCTTGACAAACTTCTTAGCTCTTTTGACTACACTTGCTAGCGCCCACATGATATCCATTATTTCTAGCTCATTCTCATCAACTTGCTCGTAATCTTCATCTGCAAGATGACAATTTCCAATCTTCCCGGCAACTAGACCATCATAAGATTGTACAATGGCCGCTAGAAGATCCATATGCTCCTTAGCAACTTCTACTGTAACATTACTGAGATTCTCAGTCTTCAAATTTGTAGTGTTTGTCTCAGGAACTATATATTGGGTTCCAAATGACCCTGACGTTTCAGTTCCTAATGCAGTGGTTGGGAAGGAGCAGATGAACTAGACACGAATGCTGTTTGTAATGGTGCTCCTGAAACAACTAGAGTGGGAACTGAGTTGTAAAGTGAAGGATTCTGAACATATGATCCTTTCTTCGACTTGTATTTCATTCTCAGTTCTTCCTCCCTTAACTTTAAGATGAAGTTATTTATGTCTAACGTTGCAAGAATGTCGTTCTGTCTTAGATTAGACACAAATGAATCCTATTTCTCAGGCAAACCATCAACAAAGCTTGAAACTTTATCTTCCATTGATATGGTTACGCCATGAGTGTGCAACTCACTCATTAGATGATAGAATCTATCAATAATATCATCAAGATCTCATTCCCTATCGAAGAGAAGTTATCAAGCTCCTTCTTGAGAGCTTTAGCCTTCAGTGCTTTAAGAGTTACGTTTCCATCATATCTCTTCTCCAATGCTTCCCATAGCTTTTTAGCCTACTTGTTCTCAAAGAACTGATGAAAAATATCCTTTACGTATCGACTGGGGGAATAAGGCATAAACTTTCTTCTTAGCATTGAATAGAATCTTCTGAGCTTCACTCATTCCTCCCAAAGTCAGCTTGACTCCATTAGCACTGATTGGTATCATTTAACCAGTCTCAATGGATGTCCAAAGATAGTGATCAAATCCATTTAAATAGATCTCAAACCACTGTTTCCACTTAGGATATTCATCTAACATTATCAGCTTAGGCGGTTTATTATGATTTCCAATCTCATGCTCCAGAAGTAGAAGGTTCTGGATGCAGGAGTCCTTTCCAGCAGTAAACACAACAAATTGATATTCCATTGCTTTAAACTTTGTGCTTTTAGAACAGGACTGTTTCACTTATGCGAATGGGCTATAACTATGAACACTCATGCGAATGAAGGGTGCGAATGAATTCAATCATGCGATTGGATTCAGTTGTGCGTATGAACAGGACGATTGGAATCAAACGATTGGAGTTGTTCAGCCGTGCGAATGAGGAATGCGACTGAGTTCAATCGTACGAATGGAGTCTACGAATGAGTTCAATCATACGAATGAGTAGTAGTCGCTGGAGGCTGCTGTTTTTGTAAAATCAAAGATTTTTGACACTTTGACACAAAATACGACTTTCTTAGGAACCCTAATCTGCCGTATACTGAAAAATCAAAACTTTAACGCCTACGAACGTCGAAAACAGCTTTTGAAGCAAAGTGGTGACTCTTTTGATTAAAACGTAGGTTTTAACACCAAAACTAATCGAATCAAACGCAAAATCACGAGCCAAAGCTCTGATACCACTTGTTAGGGGACCGTGTACTTACGGAGTACTAACGGATTCTACATTTTACCAGATCAAATAGTGCAGAATCCATTTTGATTGGCGATCCAGTCAGTGAGAACGATAACCCGATTGATATAAGAATGAACTAGATGTTAAGAACGAGTATGAATTGATCAGGATCGAACTATGAACTTGGACAGGCTGTTTGGGACGCTCTGGATGACTAGGGTTTATGTGTATTCGAAGTATCTCTCAAAGTATTATGTTTTTCCACGAATTATGTGGTATTTATAGGTTAGTGGTTCCATTCGTACAACTGAATCATGCGATTGAGTCATACGCACGACTGAAGGTTTAGTCGTGTGACTGAGTCAATCTTATATCTCAATCATACGACTGATCCAGTCTCCTGGTTTAGTCATGCGACTGGTCCATACGCATTATATATTCATGAGTATGGTCCATAGGTATGGTCCATTAGCATGAATAATCACCCGACTAGATTGAACACATTACTAATCATTATTGACTAAGAACTATGTATAACAACCTCAAACCTATATAAGAAGTTCATACATATGAATCAAAGATAAATAAACATCAAAGCATATATCATATTTCATTACTTGTCACATTACATATATGTAAGACATGAAAAACTTTTATATTTAAGCATATAAACTAATAACAACATGTATCTACAACCTTACCTAAGATACACATTTTTAATTACTAAAAATTAGTGAAAGCATATTTTTTTAATTTTATTTTGGTTTTAGTAGTTTAAATATGTCACCAATACTATTATTTAAGAGAGGGCTATAGTATAAAGAGTATTTAATTTAAAATTATAAGAATGATTGTGCACTTGACATGTATCATTTTATTGTTTTAGAAAGAAGGATGTTTTGGTTATGGTGTCAAATATGTTATCTTATTGTGTATAATACATTCATTGTGTTCAATAAGTTAACTATGTTATATATGTTTTATTTTTTGTTATATGTATTTATCATTGTGTTTTACCTTTTATATCATTTTGTATTATTCTTCCATTGTTTTTAATATATTATATAAACCTTTTGTTATCTTATCATTTTTTAATGTATTAGTTTAATTAGTATTTAATTCAATATTATATATTACATAGTAAAACTAAACAACCATGTTATTTCACTATAATTTTGTTAAGAATTCATTATGTTAGAAAAACACAATAGTATTTAGAAAAATATAATAAATAACAAAAATACACAATTAACTACACTAAAGACATAATAACGAATAAAATTCATATGAGCTTAAAACATTAAAAAAACATTTATCTTTTTATATGATGATATTATATTCATTTTAAAGATAAAAACTCTTATTTTTATGGTGTAACTTTTATAAAAAATAGTGTCGTATATAAAAGTTATAAACGTTTAAAAAAATAGACGTATTTTAAAAAATTAGCAAAAATGACCGCCTAAATACTTATCTAACAAACTTATTTCCTGCAATTGATCTCCATCATGAATTAAAAATATGATGCTTTGATTACTTATTACACTTTTAAATTTATTTTTCTAATGTAACACCTGGTTATTTATTTATTTTGAAGCCGATGAATAAAGAAGAAAAAGAAATAAAGTCCAAAGCCGAGGGACCAAAATTACAAACGAGAGAAAGTTGGGTGAGTGTGGTGATATTTGTAGGGAGAGGGCAGCCATTACCCTCTCTCCACACTCACATTTTCAACCAACAAAAGAGGAGAAGAGAGAAAGGGAGAAAAAAGGAAGAAAAGTTGGTCCGGGTTGGTTTGAGTGAGCAAAATCGTTGAGAAGCGGGTCAAATCGAAGCTCTTCTCGTTGTGGTCGTTTGTGTGAGTTCTAGGACCCCTGTTTTACATGTTTTTGAATGATTTGGGGCTGGAACACATCTGAAAAGCGGTTTTTTTTGAGGGTGTACGTGTTTGACCTGTTTGTGTATGTGTGTGTGAGTGTATGATTCGTTTGGGTCTTGCTTTTAAGCTTGTGTGTGCTTGAATGGTGTTGTGGTATGCATTCCTAAGGTTTAGGATGGTTTATTTGGGCTTAGAATGAATTTGGATGAGCTTGGAGGTCGAAAATGGCAGATTGGGTTCGGGATGAACTGCATTCTGCATCAGCTAGGCTAGGCGACCGAATGAGGCCATACGGTCGAATGAGGTGCGAATGGAGTTCATTCGCACGATTGAGAGTTCATTCGCATGGTTGGGGCCAGTCGCATGACTCCAGTCGCATAAGTGCTCATCCGCATTAGTTCCATTCGCATGAGGTCCATCCGCATTAGGTCCATTCGCACGATTGGGTGTTCATTCGCATAAGTGTTCATCCGCATTGGTCCAATCGCATGATGTTCAGTCGCATGGAGGCCATGCGACTGAAGGGTGCCCATACGCCCGAATAGGGCTGTTGCACCCGAGGAGAAGTGTAGTTTAACTTCCGACTTTCGGGGGGAAGTGCAGATTTAAGTTTGGACGTAAAGGTTTCCGTAAGTTCATGTAAGATGGCTGTTGAGGCCTTAGAGAGCATGTTGGGCATGATGATGATGATGATGTTGCATGATTATGCATGTTATGTATGTATGATGTTGCCCTGTATGATGTTGATGCCTGTGTATGTTATGTTCCTTATAATGATGTATGTTTATCTTTTCTGTGGCTTTACGTGTTATGTTAATGAATGAAATGAAGTATTATGTAACGTAAAGTGAAAGATAATAAAAGAGGAACATGAAGTAAGAATGCATGCATTAATGAATGATGAAAGTAATGAAAGTCTTGCAAGCACTATATGTCGGGACACGCCATTAAAAGGTGTTAGCCCAACGGTGTGCGGGTTCGCTACCCCGGGAGGATACACATCGGGGTCTTTCTTTGTGATTGACCATATGTATGAACCATTGTTGCGTGCCTTAGGTACTATGACCATTTGGTGCTGGGCACCACAGATGAAGGTCTATCATAGGCTTAGGTCCAGTACCATGAGCATGAATGCATAGCATATGACAATGGTATACCTGAACTTTACCTTAGGTACTGTGACCATTTGGTGCTGAGCATCACAGATGAAGGTCTATTATAGGCTTAGGTTCAGTACCATGAGCATGAAGGGTAATGTTCATGGTGATGACGAAAAGAAAAGATATAATGATGAACGAACGAATGAAAGTAAGATGAATGAATGAACAGAAGTTAATGAACGACGAAGATAATAATGATATTATCTATGTGTACGTATGTTGTATGATCACATGAAAGTAAAGAACAGTTTTAATGAAAGAAAAATATGTTTTATTTTATAAAACTAGAACTCAGTCAGCATGCTGATTTTGATGTGTTTCCAGTTGGCAGGTAGTGATTGCTGAGAATGGCACAAGGTGGCTACTCAGCTCTTTTGGGATGACATCCATTTATTTAATGCTTTTGAGATGTAATGCAATAATGTATTTTGTAATTGATTAACGATGTATTATTTTGCAAAAGCTACTATATTGAAATGAAATGCCATTTTTTAAAATTTTCCGCTGCGATGCTTTATGAGATACAAATGTAATTATATGTTTTATGTGCGATGAGGATCCAATTGTAAGCGTCCCAGGGACGGGGCCTTAAAACGAATGTTTGAAAATAAAATTATTTACATAAGAGAGTTAAAAAATGATATAATTGTCTTATTTCTTAAACTATTTCCTATATATAATTTAATCCGTTTACTTAATGAGTGTTTAGCCTATTTATCTCTCTTTAGAAAAACTAAAATAAGCATGAACTACTGTAGATCTTATTATACTTACTTCTTATTTTTCTATATTATTACTAATAATATTTAGTACTAATAATATTACTCATACCATTTTCTATTTAAAAAAAATATAATTTAATAAATTAAAAACCTTTTATGAAAAACACACTCTTTAAAAACAAAAATTCACAATTTTTTTATAAAATAAAAGTTTGAGAAAAATATATTATTGTTTATTTACTTGAAGTAGCTATTTAATATTTATATGTATTTATAATCATATTTTATCTTTAAACATGATTTTATAATGCATAAATTTTTATTAATAATTATTTAATATTTTATTTGTTCAAACTGGATATTAACTCCTTTAGGATGAATGTATTGACCATGAGCTTGCATATTTTTAAAATCTGATATTTTGTATTTAATTCAAATTGAATGTTGGCAACTTGTATAAATGTAAGTATCTTAAATTTATTTTAGAGATTATGACCTCGTAAAATGTATAACTACAATCAATTTGTCATTTCAAATGTATCATCACCGAAAACATTTTAGCAACTTACAGTGTTTCCATCTAGAGTTTCAAAATCATTTTTATCAAATTGTTTCACTAAAAATAAATAAATTCCATCCACAACGTGTGGGTTTTATGTCATTGCTATAACAATTGTTATGGTCTTGTCCGGACACTATTTCGGAGGATGAGTGATATTTAATCGGGACTACATATTCGTTTTCCGGTTAAGATTGGAATTCCAATCCTCTTACGAGAAAACTCATAACTAGAAAAATCTACTGGCTCAACCCTAAGCATTTATGCTCATAGTAAAATTGTACCCAAGATCCTCCGTATTTAAATATCTTGGGTACCAATTTTTAACAATTTGAGCTAAAGAACATTGTAAACTTGTGACACTTAGTCTCTACTAAGCATTTTTACTTTGAGTTTTCAATGACTCAAACTCATAACATTTCATACTTATGTCAGTGATTTGATGTTTCAATTATGTATAATTAAAATTTAAACAGGAAATGATAGCCTATATAATGAGAAACGTGGCATTTAAACTTTTGGCATATGCTTGTGGGATACATATACTTTCATGTAGGTGTTTGTGTTCGTGTTTGTTTATTTATTAAAAGAACACAATCTTTTTATTCGTGTTCATTTATTTATTAAACGAACAAACATAAAACGAACTTCTCGCCAAATGAATTCACGAACCGTTCACTAAACGTTCGATTTGTTTGCAGCTCTAGTCAAGTGATTCTTGCAAAATTCTTTTATTTTGTAGTTATCAAGAGGATGTTTTAGACATTTGATAAGGGTTTATTAAATGTTCCTCCTACTTATGTTTCTACACAATGTACCCCCATTATATGGGCATATACAAGCATGTATACTGTGACAACCTAAAAGTAAGGATAGGCAAAAATTATATATAAATAAATTTCATATACATGTTACTTATTATTTGACTAACCCCTTTTATATATTATGTGTTTATGTGTGTTATATAGTAGTTGTACGTATGCATGCTTGCATGCATGTACAAAAATTTTACATATGCATGTATCCGAATACATAACCTTTTGATGTCAAACATCATTTGATCAAATATCACAACTATGTAACATCAATCATACAAAATTAAAACCCACCCAAACACCATAATACAATGAAACATCAAGGGATCTTGGCATCAAAACAAAAAACAAATCAAACCTTAAATACTTAAACCTCAACATAATCATATGTAACACCGGTTAATCTTTTAAAGAAAGATAAGAAATGGAGAATAAAAGTAGAAAATGCAATTTAACCCAAGTTGAGGGGTTAAAAGTGTCAAAAGGATAAAAAGAATAAAGTTGTACAAAAGCAACATGGCCGCCCACACCATGTTACTTTCACCTTTTTGAAATCGGATTAGAGAGTGGGAGAGCAGAGAACTTTCGGGTGAAGAAGAAGAAAAGAAGAGGCTGAATTCAAGGTAAGAATTCAAAGTTTCTAAGTGTTTATGATGGGTTTTGTCTCGGTTACATGCTTATGTGTTAGTGTGTGCGTTTGTGTGTGTGTGTTTGGTGGGTTTCTAGGTGTTTGAACTCATTGCATACGGGTTAGAAGGAAGATACACCCAAAGTTGCACCAGGTGAGTTTCTAGACCCCGAGTTTACCTGTTTTAAACTCTTCTTAGGGCTGAAAATGTATTAAAATGATTTTTATTATGTTTATGTATTATGCATGTTTGATGATGTTCCTTAGTTTCTATTATGTTGTTCATGCTTAGAATAACCTTGGTAAGCTTAGAACAAATAGGCTTGATGTTTGGGTTCGAAAATATCCTAGAAACATGTTGAGCAGAAGGTTCATGCGTCTAAATAGGGCTCATGCGCCTGGAAATGCCTTAAAAATGTAAGTGTAACTCATGCGCTTGAACAGTGGTTCATGCGCCTAGAATTTGTAATGGAACGACTAAGTGTTGGCCATGCGCCCAAGAGTGGGCCATGTGCCTAAACAGTGTTCCCATGCGCCCAAGGGCAACTGCCTAAGTATGCCCAACCACCCAAATCCATGTGCCTAAGTGTCTTGCGTCCGAATGGCCATGCGCTAAGTGTCCATGCGTCCGAATGGACCATACGCCCCAATAGTATCCATGCGCCTGAATAGTTCATGCGCCTAAGTGTTAAAACTAATTAAGTGTTGGCTGATGCGCCTGCATAGCGATGAAACGCCCAAATAGGACTCATGCGCCCAAATAGTATTGATGCACCTATACCCTTAGAATTTATTACGAAATTTTTGGGAGTCTATGCTATTAGGGTTTTGACCAAGTTAGGTAGGGCTTATTAATGCTCAGTTTCATGCTGAATATGATTGTTATGATTCCGTATTATTATATTATTATTACTATTAGTGTATGTCTTTACGTGGTGTGTTTATTATTGTAACGTAAAGTATTACTAATAATAATAAAGCGAAAGAGCAATGAAGAAGAGAAGTGGACTTAATTAAAATGTTAACAAGTCTTGCAAACTTATAGGAGGTTGCACGACCATGTTGTCGTTAGCTCAACTGTGATGCGGGTTAGCTACCCTATATGCACACGGGGGCCACTCAATGAGATTGCCGGACCTTTGCAGCGTACCCTAGGTGACTGGGCCAGCCTTGTATACAGTAATCAGAGATTGAGGGACCAGCGCCCAACACAGTTTCCCCCACGCATATAGTTTAGGGTATTGCTCATTGGTCCACATAGACAGTGAAAGATAAAAATAAAAGAGTACAGAATAAACAAGACATATAGTAAAGAGAAGAAGCATTATCTGGTTGTATAGTTAATGCGTGCTCACGTATAAAAGATAAAATTTCATAAAAAGAGTATTTTCATATATATACCTTACAGAAAGCATTTTATTACTTTTAAAACTAGAACTCACTCAGCAACGCTGACTTTTATACATTTTCAATTGGCAGGTAAACATTGCTAAGGATGGCACGAGGGTGAAGCTACTCGGCAGGAAAAGTCTGACATCCATTCATACTTGTTATGCTGTTGTTTTGTAATGCAATTAAACAATTCTTTTGTATTTGGTTAAACAATAGTGGATTGCTCAACAACAGCGTTTTTAATGAAATGAATGGCTTTTGTTAAAATAATTCCGCTGCTTAAGCTTGTAAATTTATAATGTTTACTGTATTTAATGCTGTGAATGACCAACTATGAGGTCTCCGGGAACGGGGCCTTACATCATAACTGAAGCTCTAAAACCGGTTCATTAGATCAACTAAACTATCTGATTAAATACCCTAAACACTAGTTAGTCTTGCAATAACGACATGGTGACTCACTAGCTCCTTGGGTTGACACCTATCCTCACCATGCCACCAAGCTTAAGCTAAGAACTCCACCAAATAACCTAGGAGCCGACTAATGCTACCTATAACTCCAATCACACTCTAAACCTAGAGCTCATCATCACAACTTCACTTATAAGGAAAACCTTTCGGCCTATGGCTTGGAACCAAAACCACTTTGACCATCACCACTACTCTCTCTTTCAAAACTCTCGGCACCTTATAACAAAACCATCATCCTCTCTCAAACTCTCGGTCACCACTTCACCACTACAACACTTCACCTTCACACCACCTTGAATCCGGTCACAATAACACCACCATTACTTTTTCTCTCTAAACTCTCGGTTACCACTAACATCCCCAAACCAAACACCATCATCTTCCAAATCGATTGTTGCAAGGAAATCGAGACTTTGGAGCTCAAGACAATCGGTCAACTTGGTTCATCAAAGAAAGAAGCTACCATCAACTATTCTTGCCCTCTCTCATTATCAAAATCAAGGTTTAACTCTTAAACTAACTAAAATTATACATTATATGTGTTTTAAACAACATATATAAACAATTCTTGTGATTAAGACATGAAAAATTTCATCAAACATTACAAATAATTCATCTCATTTAGAATCAATAAGAAAGGATTGGAAAATCTAAAAAGTATGATGAGTTATGAAATTAAACAAAAGGATTATAAATAAGGGTTGGAATTATGCATAAACTTGATAAATTTGTTGTATTACTTAAATGACTGTAATTATGGAAATAAAATTAGTAGATATATTAGAAATATTAAGGATTAAGTTTTTGCAAGTTTTGGTACAATTATAATCAATAGAATAATTTATATAAATTTTTAAATTTTTGGAAAAGAATTTTCCGTTGGAAGAATTGAATCCGGCCAACTCGTCGGCGACTCTCCGACCACCTTAAACCCTCGAAATTCAACGATTTCTTAACCCAAAACCGGTCCCAAAACATTCGAGCACACGTTTCGAACATGTAAGCATCAATTAAGCATCGGTACAAACCCAATCGAATGGGTAACCGATGCCTATAATCATAGAACTGTTCGGCCGTTAAACTCGAATAATAATCCAATTAAATGAACCCAAACGATATATTATCTATCTCTAATCTTATACAACCCTCAATTTCACCTGAAACACACATAATCATTGAGTTCGATCACCACTATCACCGAACTTGCAACCCAATTGAAACCCATCTGCCGAGCCTTCTAAACTTCAATTGATAAGGGTATTTTAGTCTACAACATCCTCCGAAGCTTCACACAAAGTCAATTTGGTTATCATCTGTAAGGCCCCGTTCCCGGAGACCTCACAGTTGGTCATTCCAAGCATTAAATACCTTAAACGTTATAAATTTACAAACTTAAGCAGCAGAATCATTTTAACGAAAACCATTCTTTCATTACAACACTGTTGTTAAGCAATACACTATTGTTAAATCGATTACAAAAGAACTGTTTAATTGCATTACAAAACAACAACCATAATAAGTATGAATGGATGTCAGTCTTTATCATTACCATTCACTTTCATTACTTTCATTCACATTCATTCATACATTCTTACTTTCATTCATACGTTCATCATTACATCTTTTCATTCCATAACCATGAACTTTACCCCACCGTCATGCATAAAGCAGGTACTGGGCCGAAGTCTATAAATAGACCTTCGATCATGGCGCACAACAGCCTGGCCACAATACCTAAGGTAAATTCAGGGTACCATTGTCATGTGCTATAACACCGTCATGGATACAGCGGATACTGGGCCGAAGTCTATCATACACCTTCCGTCATGGCGCACAGCTACCTGGCCATAGTATCTAGGGTAAGCGACAAAGGTTCTATACAAATGGTCGGTCATAAAGACGGACCCCGATGTACTTCCTTCTGGGGTAGCTAACCCACACACCGTTGGGCTAACACCCTACATTGGGGCATTTCCCGTCATACAAGGCTTGCAAGACTTTCTTTACTTTCCATCGTTTATTAATGCATGCATTCATTCATCATGTTCCTCTTTTCATTATCTTCCACTTTACGTTACATAATACTTTTAGTTCATTTATTAACATTCCACGTAAGGCCAAGGGAAAATAATCATACATAATAATAAGGAACATAACATACACAATCAACATCATCATACATGGCATAATCATACATACATAACGTACATCAGCATACATCATGCATAAACATACAACATCATACATCATCATCATCCATGCCCAACATAACCTCTATGACTTCAAAATTCATCTTACATGAGTCCCTGCGAACCTTCCACGTCAATACTTACATTTGCACTTTCCCCCGAAAGTCAGTAAATAAACTATGTTCCCTCGAGTACACAAGCCCTACTTGGGCGTATGGGCACCCTTCAGTCGCATGGCCTCCTAGGCGACAGAACAACATGCGGATGAACACCATGCGGATGAACACCAGGTGAATGGGGCCTATGCGAATGGACCTAATGCGGATGAATCCCATGCGAATGAACCTCATGCGGATGAATACTATGAGAATGGAACTAATACGGATGAACACCTATGCGAACGGACCTAATGCGGATGGACTTAGGTGTATGGACCTCAGTCGCATGACCCCCATGCGAATGACCCGCAGTCTCACGACTCACAGGCGTATGGACTCCAGTCGCACGACTCATATGCGAATGAACCTCAGTCACATGCGATTTGGTCGCATAGCACTAGCTGATGCAGAATACAGTCCATCCCGAACCCAATCTGCACTTTTCGGCCTCCAAACCCTCTCAAACCTGTTCTAAGCCCAAATCAATCGTCCTAAACCTTAGGAATACATACCACAACACCATTCAAGCATACACAAGCCCAAAAACAAACTCCACTCGCATCACACATAAACACATACATACGGGTTCAACACACACACTTTAAAAACGGGTTTTACTATGTGTTCCAGCCTTAAATCAGTTGAAAACGTGTAAAAGAGGGCTCCTAGAACTCAACAAAACAACACCGTCGAGTAGAGCTTCAATCTAACCTGCAACACCTCAACTTTTGCGCTTGAATACACAAAACCGAAGCTTGAAACCCTCTTTTTCTCCCTCTTCTCTCTCTTGGCCGAAATTGTGAGTATGGGGGAGGGTGTGGCTGCCTTCCCCCTCTTATACCCCCATCATTCAAGATCTTTCACGTTTTGGCAAGTTTGGTGTCACACCCCCGTTTATAGCGAAAACACGAGGATGTAACGGACGAGATCGTTATAACACTTTGTGATTAATAGAGAGCATTAAAAGGTGAAAAGTCAACGTGTCATGATGTAACCGGACACAAATGGAGACTTGTGTCATGGTTGGTCAGTTCCACGACAAACATAGTCGTACAAAAAAAATAAATATAAATCCCACAACCCGGGAACAAGTAACCAAAATATGAATAATAAGTAAATGTCAAAGGCATCCAAGTTTAAAATAATATAAGACTAAGATCAACGCTACGGCAGCTTCCCTAGCAATCCTCAATGATTGTTACCTGAAAAGATATGCTCAAAATGGTCAATATAATATTGGTGAGTTCGCAGGTTTAAATAATAACAAAACTTGATGTTGTGTAATAGTTTGGTAGGACATGAGTGCATACAGTTATAAGCAAGTAATATCACATGAGCATCACAACTAAACATATGACGTACACAAAGAATTTGTCGGATCATATTCACCCTAGGGCCCGTTCCTGGCCACTGTCAGTCCCAACTAGTATACTAACAAACAAGTGTGAGGGTGTCAGCCCAATAGTACTATGAAAATCTGTCCGTTGCTCTAACACCGGAGTTAAATAGTTGTGAATACAGAACCACAAAGACAACTCATGCATGTACTAGATAAATTCTTACAAAACAGTAAACACAACAGTCCTAAAAGAATTGGTTCAGTTCGGGTCGATTCGGGTTCGAGGTGCAACTCACACACATTATATATATAATTCATACCACTCAACATACTATATTAGCAAAATAATAATAATAATAATAATAATAATAATAATAACACATACAATTACACAAACACATTCACAATCACAATCACACATACACACAACAGTGCATGCATACACACATATATATTCACACACACTCACAATCTTCATGTGCACACACTCACACACATATATGTATCCGACGATACATACACACACATATATACAAGCATACAAAGACATACGCACACATCTACATTCATCGCATACATACATATTCAACTGCAAACACAACCATCCATATGTATACACACATCGCATATACACAAACATACCGCCGCACACACACACACTAAAGCAACACACACACCGACGCACACACTGCACACACACACACTACACGCACACACAAACACACACACACACACGCACACACTAAACACACACACACACTGAACACACACACACACGCGCGCGCTGCACACTCACACACCATACGCACAAATTGAACACACACACACACACACGCGCAGCACACATACACACACACGCGCTGCACACATACACACACCATATGCACACACTGCACACAAACACACACCACTCACCCACACTACACACACATACACCATACAAACACACTACACACACACACACACCACAACGCGATATATACACGCCACCAACATCAATCGAAATAGTCATTCAACAACCCGAAACGAAACCGAACCAAACCAAACCGCGACAATAAACCGAAACGAAATGAAATAAAACAAAGTTCGAGACGATCGGTTACCGGCGAAACGAGTGAACGGCGAGACGACGGCAACCGGTGGTAGCTAACAGTGATGAATTGGGGCTGATTCGGTGGTTCGTGCAACGAAGACGGTTGGAAGAAACGGTGCAGCGGCGGAGGAGTTCACGTAGGGTTGACCGGTTTTTTTAGAAATATATATAATATTAATATTACACTTAGGACCCTTAACTTTAAATTAATTAATCCCTCAAGTTTAGTTAAATTACAATTTAAACCCTGGACTATAATTATGATAATAATAACAATATTAATAATTATAATATTATTAATATAATGGTAGTAATAATAAAAGAAATTTTATATTATTAATGTTATTTAGTATTAAGATTGGCACGATAGGTAGGTACGACAAGATTCGGTTGGAAAACAAATTAATTACGCAAAAATAATAAATGCGCGAAAAAAAGAATTAACGGATTTCGAGTCAATTGACGGAACTCATAGTGACGGATGTCACATTGGTCCTCGACTTTGGACTTTATTTATTTTCTTTCTCTTGTCGGCTTCAAAGAAAATAATCGGGCATTACAAGTCCACCCCCCTTAAATATGTTTCGTCCCCGAAACTGTTCTTCCTCAACACAACGTGGGTAATGATGTCTCACTCTTTTTTAGTCTCCCACATAGACTCAGATCCCTTCTTGTGCTTCCACTGTACACGCACAAGAGGAACCACTTTATTCCTCAGCCTCTTCTCTTTTCGATTAATGATCGCCACTAGTTGCTCCACATAATTGAGCCGTTCATCTACCTCAATATCCTCCAGTGGTACAATCATATCCTCGTCTGCTAGACACTTTCTCAGATAAGATACATGGAATGTCGGGTGAATTCCACTTAACTCATCTGGTAACTCCAATCTATAGGCCACCTCTCCTACTCTACCAATGATTCAGAAAGGCCCTATGTACCTTGGGCTCAACTTGCCCCACTTTCTAAATCGGATGATACCCTTCCAAGGTGAGACTTTCAACATGACCCTGTCACCCACCTAGAATTCAATCGGTCTACATCGTTTATCAGCATACGACTTCTGTTTATCTTTGGCTGCCTTCATGAAGGCCTTGATCTTTTCAAGCTTCTCAGTCGTAGCATCGATCACCTCAATGCTTCCTAATTCTTTCTAACCAATAACACCCCAACACACGGGTGTCCTGCATCTCCTACCATATAGCATCTCATAAGAGGGCATGCCAATGCTGGCATGATAACTGTTCTTATATGAGAACTCAGCTAACGGTAAGAGGGCATCCCAACTTCCTCCGAAATCAATGACACATGCCCGAAGCATATCTTCCAATGTATGAATGATCCTTTTTGACTAACCATCTGTATGAGGATGATAAGTCGTGCTAATATGCAACCTCGTCCCCATAGTATTGTGGAATTTCCTCCAAAATTTAGTTGTAAACCGGGTATCATGATAAGACACAATAGACACCGGCACACCATGATGAGTCACAATTTCCTTGATGAATAGATCCGCCAACCTCTCGGATGAATATGTCTCACGGATTGGTAGGAAGTGAGCACTCTTCGTCAAACGGTCGACTATCACCCATATGGCATCATACCCTTTCGGGGTACGTGGCAGCTTCGTAATGAAATCCATGGTGATGTGCTCCCACTTCCATTCCAGTATATCCAAAGGTTGGATCTTCCCATACGGCTTCTAATGCTCGGCCTTCACCTGTAAACAAGTAAGGCATTTACTCACATACTCCACTACGTCACGCTTCATACCCGGCCACCAATAATCTTTCTTCATGTCTTGGTACATCTTTGTAGCACTGGGATGAATAGAGTATCGAGTCTTATGAGCTTCATCCAAAATCTTCACCTGTAGATCCCCAAAACGAGGAATCCACATCCTCCTGAATCGAGTTTTAACACCAA
Organism: Flaveria trinervia; assembly: GCA_025506515.1. Lineage (NCBI taxonomy): Eukaryota > Viridiplantae > Streptophyta > Magnoliopsida > Asterales > Asteraceae > Flaveria > Flaveria trinervia. The sequence goes on along the minus strand of CM046441.1, from coordinate 74,363,305 downwards.
GTGTGTTTTCACCCAATTCTACGACCAGACCTCTCATTCTTTCAGAGTTAAGATGATCTTCTTTCAATGCCTCATCTTCAAACTCTTTGACTTGCTTCATCGCATCAGAAGTCATAATCAACTGGTATGCTTTCACCCGAATCGGCTCGGTCTCTCTTTTCTGCTAAGGGCGTCCGCCACCACGTTGGCTTTGCCCAGATGGTAATGGATCTCACAATCATAATCCTTTATGAGTTCCAACCATCGTCTCTGCCTCATATGCAGGTCCTTCTGCTCGAAGAGTACTTCAAGCTCTTGTGGTCAATGAATATGGTGCACTTCGTCCCGTAAAGATAGTGCCTCCAAATTTTTAACGCAAAGACCATGGTTGCTAGCTCCAAGTCATGAGTAAGGTAATTTACCCCATGAACCTTCAGCTGTCGGGATGCATAGGCTATAACCTTCCTTTTCTGTACTAACAAACACCCCAACCTGAGTAGGAAGCATCTGTATAACCACCAGATCTTCACTCCCTTGGGTAATGACAGAACAGGAGCTTGAGTCAATCTCGCTTTCAATTCCTCGAACGCCTTCTCTTGAGCTTGACCCCATACAAACTTTACATATTTTCGGGTCAACTTAGTTAGTGGAGAAGCGATCTTAGAGAAGGCTTGAATGAATCTTCTGTAGTAGTCCGCCAAACACAAGAAGCTACGAATCTCGGATGGCGTCTTTGGAGACTTCCATTGCATCACCGCCTCCACCTTTGTTAGGTCCACCATAATCCCCTCGGGATTCACCACATGACCCAAGAACCGAACCTTGCGGAACCAAAATGCGCACTTGGAGAACTTGGCGTACAACTTCTCCTTTCTCAGCGTCTCAAGAACCTCCCGAATGTGACCGGAATGCTCTATCTTGCTCTTCGAATAAATCAGGATATCATCAATAAACACAATCACTGATTTATCCAACATACACCGACACACTCGATTCATCAGATCCATAAAAGCAGCTGGCGCATTGGTCAAACCAAAAGACATGACAAGAAACTCGTAATGACCATAACATGTGCGAAAAGCTATTTTAGGGATATCCTGCTCCTTACTTCAACTGATGGTAACCAGATCAAGGTCTATCCTTGAAAACCAACTGGCACCTTGAAGCTGATCAAACAAGTCATCAATTCTTGGTAAGGGGTAGCGGTTCTTTATCGTCAACTTATTCAGCTCACGGTAGTCAATACACATCCTCATACTACTGTCTTTCTTCTTCACGAATAAGACCAGAGCACCCTAAGGAGAGATACTCGGTCTAATAAACCCCTTATCAAGCAGCTCTTGCAACTGCTCCATTACTCTTTCATCTCAGTTGGAGCCAACGATACGGTGCCTTGGCAATAGGTTGGGCACCCGGTATCAAATCAATCTGAAACTCGATCTCTTGGTCAGTGGCACTCCTGGCAAGTCTTCTGGGAACACGTCTGGAAAGTCACACACAAGCGGTACATCCGATAGTTGTGGTGTTAGCATATCCACATCCTTTACATAGGCCAAGTAGGCACTACATCCCCGCCACCGCCATTAAGATTACTTTTGGGATCGTCGTGACCCGATCCCTATAAACTGTCACCTTACTCCTGTCAAGCGCTGTCAGACGAAACATCTTCTTGCGACACATGATGTTCACCTCCTAATCCGCTAACCAATCCATCTCGAGAACCACATGGACGGTCATCAAAGGGCGCATCATAGGAAATTTATGAACGGTCTAACAGGAAATTTATGAACCACATGGACGGTAATCCGCTAAGGTCATCATGAACGTCTAACAGGAAATTTATGACCTTCTAGTTCCACATCACAGTCTTCTATCATCTCAGAAATCCTAGTAGACCTACCTATGGCAGTTTCCACATCAAAGGGCGCATCAACACTCCTACCACTAACAGGCAGTTTAGCACGGAAAGCAGTAGAAATAAAACTTTTACTAGCACCAGAATCAAACAACACGGAGGCTAAAGTTTGGTTTACTAGAAACGTACCTGACACGCCATCAGGGTCCGTTCTAGCTTCCTGCGTCATCGTAAACGCTCTGGCGCTCGCTCTCGGTCCTTCTCCTCCAGCCTTCTTCACCCCGGAACCCTTAGCCATCGGCTTCTTACAATCTCTACTCATGTGGCCCTCCGCGCCATAATTAAAACACCGGACCATACGGCAGTCCTTTGCTATATGCCCCATCTTCCACATTTAAAACATAGTTTGATCCCAACCTATATTCTCCACTATGCTCCTTTCCACATCTACCATACTTTTTCGACCCTGCACCAGATGTGACCATATGGCGGTCATCCACCCGTGCCTTCTTGTTACCCGTTGGGGCACCACCTCGACCAAACATTTTCCTATTCCAATTCTGGTCACCACTCCCTTTCTTGCTACCTTCAGCCACCACCACCATAGTTGTCTCATCATACAACCTCCCAGTCAAATCCACCACCGACCTAAACATGCTTGGTCAGGCAACGATCATATGCTTGTGAATATCCGCCGGCAAACCCTGATTGTACCTCTTAATTTTTCGTGACAAAGGCGTCACTTGGTCTGGCGCCAGTCATGCCATTTCATTAAACTTCGTAGTGTATTGTTGATGAGTCATTGTTCCCACCTCCAGCTGCAGGAACTCTTTTTCCACCTTATCTATTTCCCTATGAGGACAGAACTCCTCAATCACCAACTTCTTTAGCTCCTACCATCTCATCCTCCCAATTGCCCGACTACCCTCGGCTTGGAGTATATTTTCCCACCAATACAGAGCCGAGTCCACAAAAGAGTGGGCAGCAAACTTCACTTTCGGATCCTCCCAGCACTCGTTGATGTTCAATACAGCTTCCATTTCAACACAAAGCCGATTCCACAAAAGAGTGGGCTTGCATCGTTAAAACGCCCCGTAGTTATAGCCTCGTGCCGCCTCCTGCGCACGCTCTTCTTCTTCCTCCTCTTCTTCGTCATCAGACAGAACCATCTCAGTCTCGGGGTGTCTTCTCTCGCCCGTAGGTCTACTTCTTTCCTTCCTTTCTCCTTCCCTCATAGCCTTGAACACTTCAGTCACTACAGACGGAAAGTTGTTTGCATGACCTCATGAACTTCTTCCACAACAGCCTCTTTTACTCAGGCTCTCAAATTAACGCTCTCATCACCACCCTCCGGATGATGGGTCTCTGGTTCTTTATGAACCACCTTTTCAACTCTGGGTCTTCCTTTCTTGGGTCGCAGTTCAGCACCATGACCTCCACCACGTGAAGCTTTTGAAGATCTACCACCAGCCATCCACACACACTAAAAGATTCAAACACTAACACGGTCATTCAAGGGAACAACTTAGTTTATGTCAAGTATAGTAAGTCTCTAATTATAGTGGCCAGTTGTGATTAGTCACTTACTTTACTCTTCATACCCCAAGCATTACCTATCCTGACTACATCCGTATTTAAATCTACAAACACACATAACCACATAACTTGCGCACGTAACCAGTTTACATTACGAAAATACCTGATGGCATGCAGCTACTCAGACTGGCATCCCTTCCCTTTCTGTCCCATTTTTAGTTTAATTTTAGGTTTATTTGAAAATTTACCCATTTCACTTAAACTTTGGCTCTGATACTAACTTGTAAGGCCCCATTCCCAGGACACTTACAGCTGGTAAATCTTTGCACATAAAACATATAACTTCACATTTAACCTTCATAAAACATTGCAGCAGAATATTAAAATAACTTTTCATTTCATTATAGGTACTTTTGCAAGTTAATACAAGCGTTCACTTAAAAACATCATTCGTTCGCATTACAATGCAAAAACATTAAACAAAAGAATGTCGTCCAAAAGAGCTGAGTAGCCGCCCCGTGCCATCCTCAGCAACATAACCTACCAACTGGAAACACATAAAAGTCAGCGTTGCTGAGTGAGTTCTAGTTTTATATTAAAACATACTTTACTTTCATTAAAACCGTCCCTTTACATTTGCATGTGATCATACATCATACTACACATAGATAATGTCATTATTATCTTCATCATTCGTTCATTAAATTTCGTTCATTCTTTCGTTCATTAAATTTCGTTCATTCTTTCGTTCATTCTTTCATTCGTCATTACCATTCACTTTCATTAATTACATTCACATTCATTCATACATTCTTACTGTAACATTCGTCGAATTTCAAAATTATGAAATCAAACCTGAACTCACTTTAAACTTTCATACGATGGAAATTTTAATATTTAAAATTTTTATTATTTATTTTATTGAATCAAACGCATTAAATGTGCAGTTTAAGCAATATTGAAAATTGTTTTATTCATTTTATCATTTAAACAAATAATATAAATAAATCTTTTTTCATAAAAATATAAATCTTTATTTATCATTTTACAATAAATAACTAAATGGAAAAGACTTATTAAAACTTATAAAGTTATAAAATGAATTTTAATAAACTTATAAAGTTACAAGTCTTATAAAAGTTATAAAGATTTTATAAGAAAATAAATTGTAATTATTCTTTTATCTATTTTTTATTTAATCTTATATTTATTTCAAAATCATAACCCCTTTTAAAAGACTTATAAATCACCATTAACACAATTCATAACCTCCTCCTAACCTCAAGTATAAAAGCAAGGCTTAGGCCTCACTTTACATTTGCTCATTCTCTAAAAATATCACTCTCATATCATTCTTTCATCCATTGGTTATGATCAATTTGAAAAATTTTATTTTACAAGAAATTTCAAGAATTCTTAATACTAAGGTAATCTTTTATTGCTTTTATATTATACATTTCAATCATCCTAACATCCAATTGTTCTCATGATTTCATGTTCTTACTATTATTCTTTCTTCTTCAAATCTCTTTTTATTTTAATCATCATCATTTGATCATTAACATTTTAATAATCACTAACCTTATAACAATCACTAACATTCTAAAATCAAGCTAATAACACACTAACATAAACAAAGAATATCGTTTGTATATGGACGGCTATGCCGCCGCATTCGGTTATTCCACAAGATTATTGTTCTAAATGATGGCTATGCCAAAGTCTTAGAATATTTTTATAACTCAAATCAAGACTAATATACCATATATTGACATAATAAAATGTTCTAACCCATTCCATGCTTTAATGATTTTAAAAGTGCATATAAGTGCCTTATTACAATTCTGGCAGAATATAATTTTACTTTAACCGATCATAACTTGATCATAACAAAATAAATTTTAGTATACTTAGACTCCAATGTTATGTTCTTTGAATTACCTATTCCACGACAGTTTATAAGTCTTCAAACTCAATCGGACGACTCAACAATTGCCTTCACAAGATAAGTGCGCATTTCAGCACCTTCTGTCTAGTGCTACTTGTTTGACCTATATAAAGATCATTTCAAAAATTATTTTGAATGAAAGTTGTCCAGGAGTCTTTGAACTAATCAAGTATAGATTTTTATAATTTATGAAACCATTTTCTATATTTAAAACCTGTTCAAACACATACCAAACATTCTGTCTAAAATCTAAAATTGATGCAATAATCTTTTTTCAATCTACCTTTCGTTTTTTAGTATTCTCTAAACATCCTAATTTCTTGTATTGAATTCCAACCTCAAGTTATTGTTCTTTTTATCATTTAGGACATCACCTTTTACTCTTGGCATTCAAGTTTTCTTATGTACTCTACAACCATCACTATACCTGTGAGTTTTCCATGTGAGTATTTCTATACCCGTTTTTATATTTTCACACTTTGGGGTGAAAAATGTTAGCTTATAATCGTTGCACTTGTAAAACGTTTGATTCTTGTAAACTTATAGCAATTCACTTGTATGTTGTGGTTAGTTGATCTTAGCAATTACCATGTAATGTCGATTATATGTACAATTATTAACTATTGCTAGCCTGGCGACGTCATAGATCTATGGGCCTGACAAGCCTGCTTGGTTAATCTAAGTACACTTAGCTAATCGTATACTTGTAAAACGTTTGAGACTTGTAAAACTGTCAAGGTTTGATTGTGCATCTGTCTTACATCCCTAATTACTTTGTTCACTAATTTTATAACATGAGTTGCCATCTTTTATATACTTATGTATTTGAAAACTATGGAAATCTCACCAACATTATTATTGACCCTTTATATTTAACATGTTTCAGGTTTAATACTTGAGGTTTCTCTTCGTGCTCATATAAGACTTGGGCCTGGTTTAACTAAATATGTTATTTCATTGTTTGAAGCTTTTGTATTGTATGGACTTATTTGTTTTGTAATGTTCAATGATTAATGATATTTAATATTATTTCAACTTAATTAGTTTCATGTGCTATGAACAATCGTTTCACATTCGTCCACCCTGATGATTCCGCCGTCGGTCGGCGTGTGACAGATTGGTATCACAGCCATGGTTATAGGGAATTAGGTTATTAGAAATGAAATGACCTAGACTATAATTAAGTACCATTACACATGAGTCCTTTCATGTATTTTATATTCTTAGATAGGATTTTATGTGCCTTATGTGTTTATACTTGATTATGTGATTATATGCCTTATGTGCTTATTCTTATACTTTGAATCTTATCAATGCACACACGAACCTTAAATCATATTCTAAGACATTAGGTGCCTAAATCAAATGGTTTTCAAAATGAGTTTTGAATGTTATTTGTGGTTTTCAAGTCTCGTCAAAGTCTATGTCCTATAACTTAAAAAATACATTAACGAATCAATAACTAATCGACTATTTCTTCGAGAGCTTCATCAAATGCTAATTTTTCGTCGGATATACCAGAAGATACTCCTTCTTCTACCTCTTCATCGTGTACTTTACATTCGATTGCAATTTCGTCTTCAAGATTTTTTTATCTTGTATACGATCCATCGCGTCTAAGTGGTCTTTTAAACATTGCACATCTCCACCGCTTCCGGAGTTAATCTTGTTCTTCGTAATGATAATACCCTGCCACTAAGAGAAAACGCAGACTCCGAAGCTACCGTAGAAGCTTGGACGCTTAGTAAATCACGGGCCATAGCGGAAAGAATTGGAAATTGGGATTCCTTTCCTTTCCACCAAGCCAAAATATCAAATAAAATTAATAAAATATCAAAATATCAAATGCATGATAATCTTGAGTACTCATAGTTGAAATAAAATTCGTCGTACTATATATACCAAGTTCGCTTGTTGGGGCGTTACCCCTTTGACGTTTAGCCGTCACATCCCGAACAACATTCAACATAGTCATAACGGGGTCTTTAAACGAGGTACTAGCACTTGAGGTTGATTCTCTTTGCGTAGTTATATTTACGTTAGGTCCATATTTATTTAAATAAAAATTATAATAATTTTCAAACTTATATTAAAAACTTCTTTTGCCTCGGTTGAAAAATTGGGGTTTTTGTCATGTATATCCAATTGTCATTTATCTCGTCTATTAACATTCTACCCCCGCAACATTTAAAAAGGATTTAAAGCAGCGGCACAAGTAAAAACGGGTGGTAACTCAAGAAAATATTTTTTAAACTTGTCTTTCATTAGTTCTATCATTTCTCTAAACATACTATTTTTATTTTGAAAATTTTTAAAATTCAAAGCCATGAAATATAATTCTTGAAGCACCGAATAACTAGTGGGATAATAAACTCCCGATAATTTTGTGGTTGAGTTTTTAAACACCTCAAGAAATTCGGATAAATGTTCAATATTTTTCCAACCCAAATCCGGAAACAGGTCGGCTTCGCAATTATCCGAAAGACTATTATGAAAAGCTTTTAAAGTGCCTTTTTTTTTTTAAAGCACAATCAAACATATGACAAGTCGAATTCCACCTAGTAGGTACATCCCAATTAGGCCCTAAAAATCTAGATTCTGTATCTTTACAAAGTTGTTTATAATCTTGATATCTTTTTCTACTTTTTTTAAAAACGTCGTGTAACATAAATCGAAAAGCTTTTATAAAGCTATCAACAAATGGTACGGATAGACCATCTTGTACTACTAAATTAATAATATGTGCAACACAACGAGTATGAAAAAAATCACCGTTTGCAATCGGAAGATATTTTAATTTTAATTTTTCAGCCGCGGTTGTGTTGTTGGAAGCGTTATCAAATGCTATTGAAAATATTTTATTTTGTAAATTAAAAGTAGTTATTACATTATCCAAAAAGTAAAATAAATACTCTCCGGTGTGTGGATACGGAAATAGATCAAATGCAATCGTACGTTCATCATTTGCCATGAACTGGGATCTACCCAATGAGCGGTGACGCAAAGGTACGATTCGGGTAAACCGTGTGGCGCCGACCAAACGTCACTAGTTAAGTTTACACCGGTATTTAAATTTCAAATAATACAATTAAATCATTTTTTGCTTGCTTCCACAATTTTAAACAATAACGTCTAAGTGTAGTACGACTTACGTGAGTGTAACGAGGTTGAAGCGTCTCTCGAATTAAGTTGGTTAACCGAGGGTTGTCGAAGTGATTGAAAGGCAAGAGCTTCTTGAATCACGAACTTTGCCATTCGATCTCGAACCTCATTAACGTTGTAATTAAGATTCCACCGTCTCCACTTAATTGTGTTTGTTGCGAATCCGGATTACTTTTGAACGACTTAAAAACTTCCTGGTAATGTGTTTGTTTAAAGTCGTGTTAGAATCTTTAGCAAGTAAAGCTCCACAAAACTTGCAACGAGCCTTTACAGATCCGTCACTCAACTCAACCATATCCCAATTGCACCAAACATCCATGTTACGATTGTGTGGAAGAACACGAACGACGGTTGGAGAATTCGATGAACCTTGACCAACGGAAGATTGAGAATGAGCCATATTGAGATTTGAGAATAAACGAGAGTAAACGAGACTAAACGAGAGTATTGTTTGCGTTTTTTGCGTATGTTTTTTTGTGTTGAAGTTTGGGTACCTTACCATATCAACCCACACCTATTTATACTTGTTTTAGAGGCAAAAACAACCAAAAAAACGGTCACAATTCGTCCCCAATGGCTATATATCCGTTAAAAAAACGGTCGAAACCGGGTCCGACCCGGGTTCAACCGGTTCGGGTCCGGTTCGGGTCCGGGTCCGGGTCGGGTCCGGTTCCTATCATTTCAAAACACCCCAAACCGGTTTGGAACCGGCGGTTTCACCGGGTACACCCGGTATCGGGTTGTACCCGGACCGGTTCCGAGTCGGGTCCGTACCCGGTTTTATGGTCATGTCTACTTATAGGTGCACATGTCTTCATTAAGGTGTAGTTGACCTAATACTTTGATAAGTCAACGTAATGTTTTTGGTTTGTAAACCGAACGTTACACTCAAAACCTCTTGTTATTTTGACTTGTTTCTTCATTGATTTTGTTCCCTTGAATCTTAAACTCATTATTCCAAATCTCTTAATGACCCTTAAAATCTTTCTAAACGCCTTCCCCTCAAAACCGCACTTATCCTGAAAACCTATTACAATGATGCTTTCATTCTAAATTGAATCCTTAATCTTAACAAACACAATTTCGATTCGACTTTAAACTAATGTAACTTTGAAACCTCAATGATATAGTAAACAAAAATCGAGCATCTAGAAACCCCGTTGAAGTTATATTGCTTGAGAAGCTCCTATGAATTCATATCCCATCCAAAAGTGTCCTGAATATATTTTTCATGCTCGTTAAGCTGAGTCTCATGTTGATCTAAAACTTGGTGTTGTGTCAAAACCTTCCTAATCGTCTTGAACCGCTTGACATGTAAAAACCTATCAATTGAAATTCTAAATTAATAATCTTACACCCTTTTGCCAAAAAACACATGAAATCATGAATTATGAAATTTAACAAATTTAAGCATAGCAAAACATCATAATTAAACTTATTGAATTTAAACCCAAGAATTCACTTGCGAACGTGAAATGAAATCCAAGTCTCCTCATATCCTCAAAATTAGTCTTCTCGAGATTAAATTTCGGGACGAAATTTCTTAAAGTAGGGGAGGCTGTAACATCCGTCGAATTTCAAATTATGAAACCAAACCCGAACTCACTTTAAACTTTCATACGATGGAAATTTTAATATTTAAAATTTTTATTATTTATTTTATTGAATCAAACGCATTAAATGTGCAATTTAAGCAATATTGAAAATTGTTTTATTCATTTTATCATTTAAACAAAGAATAATAATTTATTTTATAAATAATCTTTTTCATAAAAATATAAATCTTTATATATCATTTACAATAATAACAAATTGGAAAAGACTTTTTACAACTTATAAAGTTATAAAATGAATTTTAATAAACTTATAAACTTACAAGTCTTATAAAAGTTAAAAGATTTTATAAGAAAATAAATTGTAATTATTCTTTTATCTATTTTTATTTAATATTATATTTATTTTAAAATCATAACCCCTTTTTAAAAGGCTTATAAATCACTATTAACACCATTCATAACCTCCTCCTAACCTCAAGTATAAAAGCAAGGTTTAGGCCTCACTTTTCATTTGCTCATTATCTAAAAATCTCACTCTCATATCATTCTTTCATCCATTAACAATTCTGGCAGAATATAATCTTACTTTAACTGACCATAACTTGATCATAGCAAAATAAATTTTAGTAAACTCAGACTCCAATGTTATGTTCTTTGAATTACCTATTCAACGACAGTTTATAAGTCTTCAAAATTAATCGGACGACTCAACAATTGCCTTCATAAGATAAGTGCGCATTTCAGCACCTTCTGTCTAGTGCTGCTTGTTTGACCTATTTAAAGATCTTTTCATAAAAGTATTTCTGAATGAAAGTTGTCCAGGAGACTTTGAACTAATCAAGTATTGATTTTTATAATTTTATGAAACCATTTTCTATTTTTAAAACCTGTTCAAACACATACCAAACATTCTGTCCAAAATCTAAAATTAATGCAATAATCTTTTTTCAATCTACCTTTCGTTTTTTAGCATTCTCTAAACGTCCTAACTTCTTGTAATGAATTCCAACCTCAAGTTATTGTTTTTTATTATTTAGGACATCACCTTTGACTATTGACATTCAAGTTTTCTTATGTACTCTACAACCATCACTATACTTGTGAGTTTTCCATGTGAGTATTTCTATACCCCTTTTTATATTTTCACACTTTAGGGTGAAACATGTTACCTTATAATCATTACACTTGTAAAACGTTTGATTCTTGTAAACTTATGGCAATTCACTTGTATGTTGTGGTTAGTTGATCTTAGTAATTACCATGTAATGTCGATTATATATACAATCATTAACTATTGCTAGTCAGGCGACGTCATAGATCTATGGGCCTGACAAGCCTGCTTGGTTAATCCAAGTACACTTAGCTAATCGTATATACTTGTAAACGTTTGAGACTTGTAAAACGGTCAAGGTTTGATTGTGCATTCTGTCTTACATCCCTAGTTACTTTGTTCACTAATTTCATAACATGAGTTGCCATCTTTTATATAAATATGTATTTGAAAACTATGGAATCTCACCAACATTATTGTTAACCCTTTATTTTTAACATGTTTCAGGTTTAATACTTGAGGTTTCTCTTCGTGATCATATAAGACTTGGACCTAGTTTAACTAAATATGTTATTTCATTGTTTGAAGCTTTTGTATTGTATGGACTTATTTGTCTTGTAATGTTCAATGATTAATGATATTTAATATTATTTCAACTTAATTAGTTCCATGTGCTATGAACAATCGTTTCACATCCGTCCGCCCCGATGATTCCGCCATCGGTCGGGGTGTGACACTTACTTTCATTCATACGTTCATCATTACATCTTTTCATTCCATAAAAAACCATGAACTTTACCCCACCGTCATGCATAAAGCGGGTAATGGGCCGAAGTCTATAAATAGACCTTCCATCATGGTGCACAGTAGCCTGGCCACAGTACCTAGGGGTAAATTCAGGCGTACCATTGTCATGTGCTATACCCCCGTCATGCATAAAGCGGATACTGGGCCGAAGTCAATCATAGATCTTCTGTCATGGCGCACAGCAACCTGGCCACAGTATCTAGGGTAAGCGGCAAAGGTTCTATACAAATTGTAACACCCGGTTATTTATTTATTTTGAAGCCGACGAAAGAAGAAAAGAAATAAAGTCCAAAGTCGAGGGACCAAACTCGCCAACGAGAAAAAAGTTGGGTATATGATGATATGTAGGGAGAGGGCAACCATTACCCTCTCCCCACACTCACATTTTCAGCCAAAAGAAAGAGAAGAAGAGAGAAAGAAGAGAAAAAGGGGGAAAGTTGATTCGAGTGAGCAAAATCGTTGAGAAGCGAGTCAAATCAAAGCTCTTCTCGTTGTGGTTGTTTGTGTGAGTTCTAGGACCCCTTATTTAAACGTTTTTGAATAATTTGGGGCTGGAACACATCTGAAAATTGGTTTTTTTAGTGTGTATGTGTTTGACCCGTTTGTGTATGTGTGGGTGTGTATATGATTCGTTTGAGCCTTGCTTTTGAGCTTGAGTGTGCTTGAATGGTGTTGTGGTATGCATTCCTAAGGTTTAGGATTGTTGATTTGGGCTTAGAATGGATTTAGATGAGCTTGGAGGTCGAAAATGGTAGATTGGGTTCGAGATGAACTGCATTCTGCACCAGCTAAGGCTAGGCGACCGAATGAAGGCCATATGGCCGAATGAGGTGCGATTGGGGTTCATTCGCACGATTGAGAGCTCATTCGCACGATTGGAGCCAGTTGCATGGGGAGTCATGCGACTGGGGGTCCAGTCGCGTAAGTGCTCATCCGCATTAGCTTCACCCGCATGAGATCCATTCGCACGATTGGGTGTTCATTCGCATAGATGTTCATCCGCATTGGTCCATTCGCATGATTTTTAGTCCCATGGGGCCCATGCGACTGAAGGGTGTCCATATGCCCGCTTAGGGCTGTTGCACTCGAGGAAAAGTGTAGTTTAACTTCTGACTTTCGGGGGAAAGTGCAGATATAAGTTTTGACGTAAAGATTCCCGTAAGTTCATGTAAGATGACGGTTGAGGCCTTAGAGAGCATGTTGGGCATGATGATGATGTATGCATGTTATGTATGTATGACATTGCCCTTTATGATGATATCGTATGTGTATGTTGATGTTCCTTATGATGTATGTTTATCTTTTCGTGGCTTTACGATGAACGTTAATGAATGAAGTGAAAGTATTATGTAACGTAAAGTGAAAGATAATGAGAAGAGAAACATGATGAACGCATGCATTAATGAATGATGAAAGTAATGAAAGTCTTGCAAGCATTGTATGTCGGGACACGCCATTAAAAGGTGTTAGCCTAACGGTGTGTGGGTTCGCTACCCCGGGAGGATGCACATTGGGGTCTTTCTTTGTGATTGACCATATGTATGGAACCATTGTTATGTATGGGCACCCTTCAGTCGCATGGCCTCCCAGGCGACTGGACACCATGCGGATGAACACCAGGCGAATGGGACCTATGCGAATAGACCCAATGCGGATGAATCCCATGCGAATGAACCTCATGCGGATGAATACCTATGCGAATGGAACTAATGCGGATGAACACTTGTGCGAATGGACCTAATGCGGATGGACCTAGGCGTATGGACCTCAGTCGCATGACCCCCCATGCGAATTACCCGCAGTCGCACGACTCACAGGCGTATGGACTCCAGTCGCACGACTCACATGCGAATGAACCTTAGTCGTATGTGATTCGGTCGCATAGCCCTAGCTAATGCAGAATGCAGTTAATCCCGAACCCAATCTACACTTTTCAGCCTCCAAACCCTCTCAAATTTGTTCTAAGCCCAAATCAACCATCCAAAAACCTTAGGAATACATACCACAACACCATTCAAGCATACACAAGCCCGAAAACAATCTCCACTTGCATCACACACAAACACATACATACGCGTTCAACACACACACTTCAAAAACGGGTTTTACTATTTGTTCCAGCCCCAAATAAGTTGAAAATGTGTAAAAGAGGGGTCCTAGAACTCACACAACAACACCGTTGAGTAGAGCTTCAATCTAACCCGCTACACCTCAAATTTTGCGCTTGAATCCACGAAACCGAAGCTTGAAACCCTCTTTTTCTCCCTCTTCTCTCTCTTGGCCCAAATTGTGAGTATGGGGGAGGGTGTGGGCTGCCTTCCCCCTCTTATACCCCCACTCATTCAAGATCTTTTTTGTTTTGGCAAGTTTGGTCCCTCGACTTTGAACTTTATTTCTTTTCTTTCTCTTGCCGGCTTCAAAGAAAATAACTGGGCGTTACAAATCTTGTAAATGTGTAATCTTGTAAATTGTCAAGGTTTGATTGTTACATTTATCACACATCCCTAGTTATTTTGCTCACTAACTTATGACATGAATTGCCATCTTTTATTTATGTATGTATGAAAACTATGGAAATTTCACCAACGTTATGTTGACATTTTATTTTTAACATGTTTCAGGAAACGCCTAAGTTTGATGCTATCTTTGAAGTTTATCCACATCTAGGATTGGACCTAGTTTAATAAACGAATTGTCTTGGATTATTTACATCTTATGTTATGTTTATTTTTATATTTGAGACTTATGTTCGTAATGTTACTTTTGAAACTTATGATTATAATATTTGGATTAAGTAATAGTGGATTAAGTAATAGCGTTATGTGGTTGTGAACAATCTTAACCCTCATATCTCGACGATTCCGCCGTCAAGATTGAAGTGTGAGAGTAACAACCTGTGCATCAATAGTTAGATGCACAAGTTATCAGTGAAGTTTTTCTTTTGATGATATAATCGTCCAACATCAACCATTATAACAATCTAACTGTTCACGTTATTTAAAAGGTTTTAGTTGATGATTGGTCTCATAAATAAATTATCTTCGGTTTGGATTGACACATCAAATACAATTACAAAATCTAGTACAATTTTCAGAATAGAATTTCCATACTTGATTTTAATAATTTTTGTTTGCCTTATCTAGTTAAAATTGTGTATATTGACGAAATATATCAATTTAAAGTGTCTATCAGAATAAGAAAGATATCCAAATATGCAAAAATTACAAAACCAACGTTCTAAAAACTTAGAATTAATTACACGATTGATCTCTTTGGTTTGTCCATATTGCAATATTAATCTCAACTTTTGAGAAATTACAAGTTTGATCCCAGTTGTTTATCAAATTGTAACACTTCTATTAAGTCCTCAGTTAAGTGAATATGAAAAAAAACAAATATACCCTTTAATATAATATTAATAATATAATATATATAAAAACCCAACCCACCTCATCCCTTTCCCCTTCAATTAGACCAGGCACACCCTCGACGCCCCACCATCACCGACGCCCTACCACCGCCGGTGCACCACCGTCATGGGCGCACCACCAGTGCGGGCAGCCACCCTCTTCCTCCGCCGAAGAGAAGCAATGTCCCAACCACCACATCACAACCACCGCCACGCTTGCGACATGTGTCACCCATCCCATTCAAATCGGATCTGCTCCAGCACCGCCACCGTTACTCCACCATCGTCACAGCCGCATCAACACACCACCACTTCCGGCAACCCACCGACAACAAATCCATTATCTCCACCACCAACATCCATCATACCACCACCATCAATAACTGCGACCACCACTACCATTTCCCTACCTGCTCGCTACCACCACACTTGATCATTATCGCAGGCGGTTGAAGCCCGCATATCCATCGAAATTCATCCCACCACATCGGCCACCCCTATTGTCTTCTATTCTCTGCCTTCCCCTTTGATCATTTGACCAAATCCGATTTGAAATGGTGGTGATGGTGGCGACGTCGGAGTAGATCCAATTTGAAAGGAATGGATGACGGATGTCGCACGTGGTGGCGGTGACTGTGGTGATGGTGGTTGGGACGTTGCGTGTCTCCGGCGGAGGAAAAGGGTGGTCGTCCGCAGTGATGGGGCACCAGCGATGACGGGGCGTCGACGGTGTGCCTGGTCTAATTATAGGGCAAGGGGATGGGGTGGGTGGGGTTATTAAATATTATTATTATTATTATTATTATTATTATTATTATTGTTATTTTTATTATTATAGTAAATGGTATATTTGTCTTTTCACATTCACTTAACTAAGAAACTTAATAGAAGTTAGTGTTAGGAAACAATCATGTTACCGTTTGACAAACACTTGGGACCAAACCTGTAATTTCTCAAAAGTTGGGAGCAATATTATAATATGAGCAAAGCATAGGGACCAATCGTGTAATTAACTCAAAAACTTAATTAATCGTTTTAAAAATTACAACAGATCACATAACTAAGTTTTATGACCACTTGTGTACGTAGGGTAAAGCAATGATCATTGTGAGTTAAACATGAGAAAATAATTAGCATGTCTTCGTTTAGTTAAATTTATACCTAGAATGTATGGCATCAAATTTGACATATATAATTCTATGAAACAAGCAAACAAATTTTACATATTTACTTTAATTTCACGAATCGACTTTCTTTAGAAAGAATACAATACTTAACCCGCCTACCATCTTTTAATATGCTACATTTGTCATGTACCCAAGTGGTGTATCGAGAAACTGAAAATTATAGTAAAAACTAGATTTGTATGTTTATTTCTAACTACTTGCAAATATATGAAAGATACATGATATATGTTTATTTATTTTATAATAGATTAGATAGGCGTGTGTTACACGGGTTAAAATAAGAATACTATATAACAAATATTATATATGTATAATCTTATACATGTTATAAAATATAACAAAGTTACAAATAATAATATATGAAAATAAAAACTATAAGACAATTATGCTATTATTTAATTATTTAAGCATGTCACAAAAATGTTAAGATATAGTTACATACATAACATATTATGATAATGATAAATGAATCATATATATAGTAGGGAGAAAGAAATTAAATCCTTAAATCATACATGTTAATTTTGAAATGAAATACATGTTTACCAATTTTGAAATTTTATTTAAAAAATATTGTGAATATAAAATCTGTTTAAAAGTAAATGCAAAATATTTAGTAGTAATAATAAATATTATTGAAATCTGTTAAAAAAGTAACAATACTAAAAGTATAAGAAGTATGTCGATATTTTCAGAGTGATGAAGGTGATGACACATGGCAATGTCTATATAACGTCTGGGATTGAAATAATAAATATGAATATGAAATTGTTTTACAGTGAGTAATCATTAATTGTAATTATTTTTGACTTCATAAATCTTGATATTTAAAATTTTAGCTTACTCAAACCGATGTTTAAAATATTTTAATATTTAATTATGATTAGATAGAAATTAAATCAAATTTTAACACAATTAACACTTACTAAAATATTTCTAATGAACATTTTATTTATTTTTAGAAAAAAAGTTTATTTGACTAACATAACAGTAAATGAGTATTTATTAAGAAAACAATATATATACTAATTTATAACTTTTATCGTAGTGAGTACATGTGTTTAAATAATAAGTGAAGATTATGTAGACAACCTAAAAAAATGATATGTGACTTCTAGACATTTTGTTTTATTAATATAGATTATAGAATAGAGTAAATTACAATTATGTCTTTATTAATATATAGAATTGCATGCTATATTGTTTAATTTTGATAATTACATGAAACTAGAATTAAACCCCCACGTTGCGGTGGGCGTAAAACCGTACAAAATAGCACCAATATCACACCACCATTAATGACCATCATCACTAAAATTGCGGTATGTTAATACGAAGAAATAAGACCAAAATGTAAAATATATAAAAATATAACTAAGTCGACTTAAGACTTATGCGTTGCGAGGAACCTATTAAAGGGGGGAAATATATGTAAAAACGATAAACCGCGCATGCACGTTGTGCTATGTCAACTCATAGAATTTAGAACTAAATGTAAAATGGTGAATCGCACATTCATGTTTCTATCGTGTTAATATGCGAAACCTATAACGAACGTAAAACGAAAATTTACAAAATATGAAAAGTATAGGGAACCAAGGTTGAAAGTATAAAATTTTGTTAGATTAAATTAAAAAAGATAAATAATTTTGGGTTTAAAGTAAAAATAATCAAATTTTGAAAAGTTACTTTGTAAGGTATGAAAACTTTTGGGTTAAAAGTGAAAAGTCATTTTTTTTTAAAAACACTCTATGCATAAATTACAATACCATTATGCATAAAAATATTAATAATAATATAATATAAATAGCATTTTTAATAACATTTGCATGTCTGTTGTCATTTACACTAACATCTGTCTAGACTTACTATTAAGTCAGTCATGTAACATGCCTATGATAAAACAAATATTGTTACATCGCTTCATTTTGGAATCTTGCAAACCCTAATTGCTTTAAGATGAAAACAATCAGAAGATTAAAATCGATAAAGTCATGCAATAATTTCAATCCCATCCCTTCATTCCCGTCGCTATCAATGGATCATAGAAATTACTTCACTAAATACTACAGAAGATGAAGGAAACGAAATTAACATTAAGGCGGATATTATATATATATATGCAAATTGAATCCAGGGGACGTGGAAGACGTTGGATTTAGTAATGGTGAAAGTTAGCACCGATCATGCAATCATTTCACTCATTCTAACTGTAGCATTCTCCTTAACACCATATATTTTGTTCTCAATTCTAGCTTCTGGTGAAATGATCAAAACTTCTCCTGTGCTTTCAAATTGGGTTTAGAGTTTGTTTCCTACGCTCATTCCTTATTAAAGATGAGGATTAAGGGTTAGATTCTTTATTAACATTTTACTTACTCAAAGCTTTATTAATTATTAAATTTCATAAATGCTCATTATGTTTTTAACACATGCTTGATTTAACTCTTAATTTGAATGAGAGATAGTGTAAAGGACGGTGGGTGTACAATATCATTTAGAAAAAAATAAGGTGTAATTATTAAAATTAAATGTCATGCAATACAATATTATCTATAAGCTCTAATAAACTAATGTTTCTTTTATCACTTGTCCTTTTTTTAAGTCATGTTTTTTACACTTGTTATTTTTCCACATATTCACATATCAAATTTTCCTCCAAAAATTTATTATAGCAATTTAAATACTTCTACAAATTTCTCTCCCTTATTAAATGTAAATTCTATTAACTGTTATGTTCATCTCTCTTATTTATTTTTTAAAATCAAACTATCTTTTTTTAAATAGATTTTACTAAAAAAATTAGTAATCACATCTTTTAACTAAAATATAAATAACAAAAAAACTAAAGTTTTATTTAATATGAAATTTTTTAAAACAATAAACATTTTTTAATCCGCATTAGCTACATTCGCATAGAATTCATCCGCATTGAGTCCATCCGCATGAGGTCCATTCGTACGATTGGGTGTTCATTCGCATGAGTATTCATCCGCATTGGTTCATTCGCATGGTGTTTAGTCGCATGGAGGCCATGCGACTGAAGGGTGTCCATACGCCCGAATAGGGCTGTTGCATCCGAGGAGAAGCATAGTTTAATCACTGACCTTCGGGGAAAGGTGCAGATGTAAGTGTTGACGTGAAAGTTCCCGTAAGTTCCTGTAAGATGATTTTAAAGGCCTTAGAGAGCATATTGGGCATGATGATAATGTTGCATGATTATGCATGTTATGTATGTATGATGTTGCCCCGTATGATGCTGACGACTGTGTATGATATAATCTTTATTATGATGTATGTTTATCTTTCCTATGGCTTACGTATTATGTTAATGAATGAAGTGAAAGTATTATGTAACATAAAGTGAAAGATAAAGAAAAGAGGAACATGAAGTAAGAATGCATGTATTAATGAATGATGAAAGTAAAGAAAGTCTTGCAAGCATTGTATGTCGGGACACGCCATTAAAAGGTGTTAGCCCAACGGTGTGCGGGTTCGCTACCCTGGGAGGATGCACATCAGGGTCTTTCTTTGTGACTAACCATTTGTATAGCCCCATTGTTGCATACCCTAGGTATTGTGACCAGAGGTGCGATGCACCGTTATAGCTGGTCTATGATAGGCCTAGGTCCGGTAACAGGAACATTGGGTATTGCATATAGCAGTGGTAAACCTAAACTCTACCCTAGGTACTATGACCAGAGGTGCGATGCACCATTATAGCTGGTTTATGATAGACCTAGGTCTAGTACCAGGAATAGCTGGGTAAAGTTTATGGTTGAAGAAAAAGAAGAAGTAGTGATGAAAGAATGAAAGCATGAAAGATTAAAGAAGATAATAATGATATTATCTATGTGTACGTATGAGGTATGTTCGCACGAAAAAAATGAACAGTTTTAACAAAAGATAGAGCATGTTTTATTATAAAACTAGAACTCATTCAGCAACGCTGATTTTGATGTGTTTTCAGTTGACAGGTAATGATTACTGAGGATGGCATGAGGTGGCTACTCAGCTCTTTTGGGATGGCATCCGTTTATATAGTACTTTTGTGATGTAATGCAACGATGTATTTTGTAACTGATTAACGATGTATTATTTTACAAAAGTTTTTATGATGAAATGAGATGTCATTTTTGAATGTTTCCGCTGCAATATTTATGTAAGAGAAATGAAGATGTATGTTTTTGTGCAATGAAGAAAGATTATTGGTGGTCGGGTATGAAGCGCGATATGGTGGAGTATGTGAGTTAGTGCCTTACTTGCTTACAGGTGAAGGCCGAGCATCAAAAGCCGTATGGGAAGATCCAACCATTGGATATACCGGAATGGAAGTGGGAGCACATCACCATGGATTTCATTACGAAGTTGCCGCGTACTCCAAAAGGGTATGATTCTATATGGGTAATTGTGGATCGTCTGACGAAGAGTGCTCACTTCCTACCAATCCATGAGACATATTCATCTGAGAGGTTGGCTGACCTATTCATCAAAGAGATTGTAACTCGTCACGGTGTACCGGTGTCTATTGTATCTGATCGTGACACCCGGTTTACCTCCAAATTTTGGAAGAAATTCCATGATGCCATGGGGACGAGGTTATATATTAGCACGGCTTATCATCCCCAAACTGATGGTCAGTCAGAAATGACCATTCATACATTGGAGGACATGTTTCGGGCATGTGTGATTGACTTTAGGGGAAGTTGGGATGACCACCTACCGTTAGCCGAATTCTCATACAACAATAGTTATCATGCCAGTATCGGTATGCCACCTTATGAGATACTATACGGTAGGAGATGCAGAACACCCGTCTGTTAGGGTGATATTGGTCAGAAAGAACTAGGGAGCGTCGAAGTGATCGAGGCTATGACTGAGAAGCTTCAAAAGATCAAGGCCTTCATGAAGGCAGCCAAACATAGACAGAAGTCGTATGCTGATAAATGACGCAGACCGATTGAATTCTAGGTGGGTGACCGGGTTATGTTGAAGGTCTCACCTTGGAAGGGCATTATCCGATTTAGGAAGCGGGGCAAGTTGAGCCCAAGGTAGATAGGCCCTTTCCGAATCATCGCTCGAGTAGGAGAGGTGGCCTATAGACTGGAGTTACCGGATGAGTTAACTGGAATTCACCCGACATTCCATGTATCTCATCTGAGAAAGTGCTTGGCAAATGAAGATATGATTGTTCCACTAGAAGATATCGAAGTAGACGAACGTCTTCATTATGTGGAGCAACCAGTGGAAATCATCGATCAAAAAGAGAAAAGGCTGAGAAATAAAGTGGTTCCTCTTGTGCGTGTACAGTGGAAGCACAGGAAGGGATCCGAGTCAACGTGGGAGACGGAGGAGGAAATGAGACAGCATTATCCACGTTTGTTTTAGGATTAACAGATTTCGAGGACGAAACCTATATAAGGGGGATGGACTTGTAACACCTGTTTATTTATTACTTTGAAGCCGACGAATGAAGAAAAAAAATAAAGTCCAAAGTCGAGGGACCAAACTCGCCAACGAGAGAAAATTTAGGTATGTGATGATATTTGTAGGGAGAGGGCAGCCATTACCCTCTCCCCACACTCACATTTTCAGCCAAAAGAAAGAGGAAAAGAGAGAAAGAAGAGAAAAAGGGAGAAATATTGGTTCGGGTTGATTCGAGTGAGCAAAATTGTTGAGAAGCGAGTCAAATCAAAGCTCTTCTTGTTGTGGTCGTTTGTGTGAGTTCTAGGAACCCTCTTTTACACGTTTTTGAATGATTTGGGGCTGGAACACATTTTAAATCGGGTTTTTGAGTATGTATGTGTTTGACCCATTTTTGTACGTGTGTGTATGTGTGTGATTCATTTGAGCCTTGCTTTTGAGCTTGTGTGTGCTTGAATGGTGTTGTGGTATGCATTCCTAAGGTTTAGGATGGTTGATTTGGGCTTAGAATGGGATGTCGAAAATGGCAAATTGGGTTCGGGATGAACTGCATTCTGCACCAGCTAGGGCTAGGCGACCGAATGGAGGCCATACGGCCGATTGGGGTGGGATTGAGGGTTTATTCGCACGATTGAGGTTCATTCATACGATTGAGGGTTCAATCGCACGATAGAGGGCCGGTAGCATGAGGAGTCGTACGACTAGAGCCCAGTCGCATAAATGCTCATCCGCATTAATTCCATCCGTATTAGCTCCATTCGCATAGAATTCATCCGCATTGAGTCCATCCGCATGAGGTCCATTCACACGATTGGGTGTTCATTCGCATGAGTATTCATCCTAATTGGTTCATTCGCATGGTAGGCCATGTGACTGAAGGGTGTCCATACGCCCGAATAGGGCTGTTGCACCCGAGGAAAAGCATAGTTTAATCACTGACCTTCGGGGAAAGGTGCAGATGTAAGTGTTGACGTGGAAGTTCCCGTAAGTTCCTGTAAGATGGTTGTAGAGGCCTTAGAGAGCATGTTGGGCATGATGATGATGTTGCATGATTATGCATGTTATGTATGTATGATGTTGCCCTGTATGATGCTGACGACTGTGTATGATATGTTCCTTATTATGATGTATGTTTATCTTTCCTGTGGCTTACGTGTTATGTTAATAAATGAAGTAAAAGTATTATGTAACATAAAGTGAAAGATAAAGAAAAAAGAAACATGAAGTAAGAATGCATGCATTAATGAATGATGAAAGTAAAGAAAGTCTTGCAAGCATTGTATGTCGAGACACGCCATTAAAAGGTGTTAGCCCAACGGTGTGCGGGTTCGCTACACCGGGAGGATGCACACCGGGGTCTTTCTTTGTGACTAACCATTTGTATAGCCCCATTGCTGCATACCCTAGGTACTGTGACCAGAGGTGCGATGCACCGTTATAGCTGGTTTATGATAGGCCTAGGTCGGTACCAAGAATAACTGGGTATTGCATATAGCAATGATACACCTAAACGCTACCCTAGGTACTATGACTAAAGGTGCGATGCACCATTATAGCTGGTCTATGATAGACCTAGGTCCAGTACCAGGAATAACTGAGTAAAGTTTATGGTTGAAGGAAAAAAAAAGTAGTGATGAAAGAATGAAAGCATGAAAGATTAAAGAAGATAATAATGATATTATCTATGTGTACGTATAAGGTATGCTCGCACGAAAGAAATGAACAGTTTTAACGAAAGATAAAGTATGTTTTATTATAAAACTAGAACTCACTCAGCAATGTTGACTTTGATGTGTTTTCAGTTGGCAGGTAATGATTGTTGAGGATGGCACGAGGTGGCTACTCAGCTTTTTTGGGATGGCATCCATTTATATAATACTTTTGTGATGTAATGCAACGATGTATTTTGTAACTGATTAACGATGTATTATTTTGCAAAAGTTTTTATGATGAAATGAGATGTCATTTTTGAATGTTTCCACTGCAATATTTATGTAAGAAAAATGAAGATGTATGTTTTTGTGCAATGATTACTAGCTGTAAGCGTCCCGGGAACATAGCCTTACAAAAATACATATTTGTAATTAATAAAAACATATGAAAGTATAAATTTTATATGATTTAATATTTTAAATATGTCATAGGTAATATTTAATATTGTGTTAAAATATAGAGTAAATTATAAATTTTATGATTTAAGTACACTCAAAACTATGGATCTTGTTCTTAAAGTTGAGTAAGTACACCGAGCGTTTTTTATTTGAGAACTTGTCACGTTTTCAGTTAGTTTCATTAACAAAATTTAACTTTCTTTATTCTTTTGTCGTAAAGGATCACCTTGCATTTACCCTTCAAAAGGATGAAATATGTAATTGTTATTAATCTTTTATTTTCTTTCTTTATGTTTTTTATCTTCTTTACTTTACTTTTCTTTATTTTAAACAATATAGATTAGTTTTATTTTATTTATTTAGATGTTATCATAGATTTATTTTTTTTTGTTCACTTTACTCGTTACCTTTTTAACAACTAACAAAAATTAGACAACTCTTTTTTTATTTTAAATTTTGGTACTTGACTTTTCAATCCAATTATGTGGTTTACGGTTTATATTCAAAACCGATCAGAGACACTAGAATTTTGGTTCATGTTGTGAAAAATTTTTTTTCGTGTTAAATCAATTTTTTAACTATTATTCACAGTCTTTTGAAACTATTAATAAAGGGTTTTTCAGTTATGTAAATCAAAACCAACCACTTAAATTTAAAGCTAAACAAAACTTAACAATTACAAAGGATTTTGCTTTAGTTTGGTCTTATGGTTTGAGCTTATTGAACCTTTACATAGAAACAATTAAAAACTCCATGAATTAAGCAAAACCTAATTATATGTATAGGTTTTCAATATAAATCGTAAGTAAACAAACTACTTGATACAATTGAAAAATTATTATACTAAAAAGGTAAAAGAAGTGATGGTGAAACAAAACCGATCACTAGTTTAATTTTATAACATGAATTTTTTTTTCTTGAGGTTTTTAATTAACTTGTTCAATTAGAAAAGTAAATAACTAAATTAAAACAATAATAAATTATAATAAACTAAAATTCTATAAATAAAATTTTATTTTTTTTAAAATATTAAAAATATTTAACTATTTAAGATAAGTTTATAAAACAAAAGTGAAAAAAGAAAGAAAGAAAAGAAAAGTATATAAAATAAAATATTAGTGAAAATTACATATTTATTCCTTATAAGGGGTAGGATAAAATGATCATTTATACAAAGCTAACAAAAAAATTAACTTTTATCAAAAGAAATGACAACTATTTATTCGGCCCCATTTCTTACTATTACGGTGACGAGGGTTATAGCTATTATGGGGATGAGGGTTCTAACTATTATGGACAGTACGCGTCCAACTATGGCGATGATGACGGCAATGACGACGGTGATGACAACGATGATAGTAGCGGTGATAACAATGATCATGGTTATAAAAAGAGAGGGTTATACGACACGAATCAAGTAATTACATAAGTTCTTTTACTTGTTCTCACATTTATCGATGATTGACTATACTATTTGAAGCTGTTAGGTTTTTTCATCTCGTGACGAATTGATTGATTGGTCAACTAATATAGTCGAACGAATTACTATGTTTTCGCATCATCGTATCCATAAACATTTAACAGACCATGAAGACTCTCCTGGGTTGTTAGTAAGATGATCATGGGTCGTGAGGTACATTACGGGTCATGTTTAGTGGCGAGTTACATACATAACAGGTCGTGGGGGACAAAAGCTAGTTGGATTACTTTTTGCGAGGACTTACGATTTGTATTTACCCTTACCGACCGTAAAAAAAGCAAGAAAACGTACATTTAAAAGCAAGTGTATGTGTATCCTATGCCTTTATTTTTAGGGTAACTTATGAAAATGACCATTTGACCAAATCGGATTACTAAAATAACCGGTCAAAAATAAAGTTTATTAAATAAAACAACCAATCTCATCGCTCCACGTGTTCATCCCTCGCTGACATGCCGAGGGATTATGAGAATCCCTCGCCCATGTGTACATACCTTGCTAACATGGTTTTATCCCTCGCTGACGTGGCTTTATCCCTCACTGACTCAGCGAGGGATTATAGGAATCCCTCACTCAAATTTACGAAAATGCCCCACTCGCCCATAACAAATATATATGTTTTTAACCAAAAAATTCGTATTTTAAATTATTTTTTGTTTTTAAATACATAAAAATTTAATCTACTTTTATTTTCACCTATATAATACAATATTTACCCTTACCAAAGTTATTAAATTTGACATTCTTCTCAAACTTGTTATATTTTTCTTAAAATTCTATCAAATTAGAAAATATCAGTTTAAATACATAAAATTTTAACTGACATTTTCTGATTTGAGATAATTTTAAGAAGAAAATAACAAGAAAGTTGAGAAAAATGTAAGATTTGATAACTTTGGTAAAGGTAAATATTGTATCATATAAGTGAAAATAAAATTAAATTAATTTTTATGTATTTAAAAACAATAAATAATTAAAATTACCGATTTTTTTGGTTAAAAACATATATATATTTATTTTTTTAATTATGGGCGAGAGGCATTTTCGTAATTTTGGGCGAGGGGTTCCTATAATCCCTCGCTGAGTCAGCGAGGGATAAAACCACGCCAGCGAGGTATGTACACGTGGGCGAGGAATTCCCAGAATCTCTCGCCGACATGTTTTTCTGGGCGAGGGATTCCTATAATCACTCGTCACGTCAGTGAGGGATTCCTATAATCACTCGTCACGTCAGTGAGGGATAGACACGTCAGCGAGGGATGGACACATAAAACGATAGGATTGATTGTTTTATTTAATAAACTTCATTTTGATCGGTTATTTTAATAATCCGATTTGATTAAATGATTTTTTGATAATTTACTCTTATTTTTATGAGATACAAATGGATGATTATATGTCACATCATATAATAGACATTAACTATTAGAAAGAATGGATGACTAAGTGTCACGCGGACAGTTGGACATTAACTCCTTGAGGTTGATTCAAATATAATAATATCTTGTTTAATTCAATAAAAGGTTTTCTACACTATTTGCCATGTGATTTTTGGATATTAATCTGTTATTTTACTGAGCATTTACTATTCATTTTTAATTCATAATTATACTAAAAGTTAATATTTTTTATTGAATATTAAAATTTTAAAATATTATCACTATTTTCTTTCTTTCATTCATTTACGATCACGTACTTTTAAAAATATTAAAATATTTATAAGGGTTGTACATGTTTTCTCATATTTAAAAAAACATGATCCTATAATTTATTTTTATATTTTATTTATAATCACTTACATCTATCCCTTATAGTATAAGACATCTACTCGTATAAATTTAAAAAACGGGCCGTGAATGTTCTCAATATGATAAAATAATCATTATTTGACTATATTGTTCATGATGTATCTATCTAATTGAATGTTGGCATTAACAATAATTAATCTTTTTGGTCATTACTCATTTCATATCTATCATTACTAAATACATTTTAGCAACTTACATTTTTTATAGAGTTTCAAATACATTATCATCAATTTGTTTCGTTAAAAACAAATCTATTCAGTTCTTGACACATGAGGGTTATAAGTATCGTAATGTCACTGGCTTAACTTATTGAATATCATAATGTCAATGGCTTTAACTTATTGATTCAAGTGTGGAGCACTTACGAGTTATTTGGTAATCTTTTAATGGTTTCACTAGGAGGCGACTTCTGAATCGGTAAGAAGTATAGATGTTTGTTTAGAAAAAGCACATTTCAACCATTTCATTTAGCACCGAATGATTAAATGTAAAAAAAACACCAACCATCCTCGCCGGCACTTTCTCCCTGCCGCCTTCCTCGCTACTGCTATTCTGTGGCGTCGCAAGTGTCACACAACAGTCTCCATCACCACCACCCCCGGCTTCTCCTCTCTCGGGTTTGACCTTAACTCATTGGTCTTTAAGTGGTGATACTAGAAAAAAGATTATCAATAATGTGTTAGAAGAACAGGAGATGGTTGGAGTCGAATTCAAGGTGTGTGGGTGCATTTGCGTGAAGTTCTTGAATCTTGTAAAAACTATTGATCTTGACACCGGTTTGGAGGATTTGGTTCTTGTGAATCATGACTGTTGTAAGTTTTACTAATCTTGATAGGGGTTTGGAGGAGGGACTTTAGTATTCCTAAAGAGTGACATTAATATTGATTTGTTAGGTGCTCGATTAGTCTTGATAGGAGTATGCCCCGAGAATATCGATTCAAACGTAACGATCAAATAAACGGATAGATCTACGGCTCGTTTCGGATACAGATTCACCACCGAACCAAACAGTAGAGCAACGATATCCAACCGGAGATACAGATACACCACTATGGTTAGGGAATCGAGTCTAAAAACACCACCCAACGTGTCACGGTTGAGCTAACAAAGACACAAATCAATTTAACTCAACATGAGATAAATCAACATAAAATTAATCATAAACTCACTGTCCATTCTCAACATCATCGATACATTACATATAGAAAGAAAAATAAACTACTCCTAAACATGAGCTAACCACTATAGACCACTACTAAATAAAACAACCGAATAGAACATGCAAAATTAAAAAAAACAATAATAAAAAAAACATCACATGAATGAGCTAGTAAAACCGTGTTTTTGAGACCGGATCGGACCGGCCGGTCCAACCGGTTTGACTGGGGATCGGTCAGGTGGCCGGTCCGGTCTGGTGTAGTTCGGTTTTGACTGGTCGAACCGGCCGGTTCGTCCCGAACTGATGGTCGGACCGGGAATCCGGGCTGGTTCGAAACGGATTTGTTTTTGACTTTAATGGGAAAAACAGGGTATTAAACCATAAATTAGTATGATGGATATTCAAATATAGTTAAATTTTATATATAACTATAAAATTCATATATAAATCATATATAAATTTCTTATATTTAATTATATATATAAATATAATTAAATCTGATCCGACCACCAAACCAGTAAGGCGTTTGATTCAACGTCCGATCCGGTTCTGAAAACATTGAGTAAAACAAACGTAGGGTATTTGTAACATAGGACGTGTGCATAGCTTGGCTATTAATACCTGGGCTCGTGGGTTCGGATCGAATCAAACTGATCGGGTTGGAGCGCGGATCATCCGACCCATCGGCTCAACTGTTAGTTAATTTGAATTGTTGATTGCTAGGCTATCAAGTCTGTTAGCTACTTGATGTTTATTTGCATATGTCGCAATGGAAACAAACTTGTTTGATATTTGATGTTTTGATTGATATTTTATTTAATTTTTTTTCAATTGAATTGGAAATAAACCTGTTTGATGTTTCTACTAATTTTTTTAATTTATAAGGTTAGTTGAGTGATACATTAGTTAATTATAAAGTTTTAAAATTCTGTTGTTAAATATTTGCTAGTTTATTATACTTGTATGTTTAGAGGGGTAAAATAGTAATTCTGCATCGCTATTCAGATATCCAACAAACAATCTAGTCTACTAAGTATGTTTACTTTGATTTTTTTAGTTTCAACTTTGGTCCTCTATATTTTTCATAACTAGATTTTTCGTTTAATGTTTCGATCTAAATTTTGTGAGTTAACATGTCACAACGTGTGTGTGTGATTCAACATTTTTACGTTTATTTTTTTCTCCATTTAACGGTCCCGTCGCAATACGTTGGTCCTATAACGACTTATTATTTTAGATGTTTTACGCTTCACTTATGTGGTTTAATGTTTTTACATCTACTTTTCGTTCGTTTTATTTTTTATTTTTTATTTTTTATTTTTTATTTTTTATTTTTCATTTTTTTAAAACGAGCTTTTTTAGTATTCGTAGTCATTTAGAGTTGTGTATCATTAATGCTACTTGATATGGTTTTACGCATCCGTTATAACGCAAGCTATTACTATTTTTAGTTGGGTAGACTTCTTTAATCAATATCCGTCCATTACCAACTCTACGAAGATATTTAGGAGTTACATTTAAGGATATCGAAGTGGTGTGCGCCCAAGCATGATGTGATTTTTATATACACGTCAACTCATGTTGGTGGTTAAAATTCAAAGTGATAATAAAGGATGTTGATTGGCAATCATGATGTAAATTTGATATTTATTAGCCTTGTATTGATGTGGTGTGCACCCCGGCATCTTGTTGGTGGTTGTGTTTTGGTATTTAATAAAAATTTCTCTTGCTGGTAAGAAAATCTACAAGTTACATTTAAGATATCTTTCTAACACAATATAGTTCAATTGTTCAGAGATGCTTGGAGTTGTAATTGGATCTATTAAAGACAGAAAGTTCGAAAGTCTTACGCAATAGAGGGTTTAATGATCGTGAGGGAGCTTCTTGGATATATTAAAGGTGAGGTGTTTATGAGTAGTAGTAGTAGGTTTGGAGTTGTAATTGAATTTTGATGTTCTTAAGTGTTTCGGGTTTAATGTTTTCTTGGTGTTGTTGTGATAGGTGTTTTGGTGTTTCTTAACCTTTAGTCTCTTGCTAGAGGCTTTTTTCGTATTTAATGAAAGTTTCATTTTTCCCTTAAAGAGAAGGTTCATTGTTCATAGTTCTTTGATACTATATTAATTAGTCATATAACTAGAATTAAGCCTCACGCGTTGCGGCGGGGGCGTAAAACTGTTTCATATAACACCAATGTTACACCACTACTAGCGATTACCAACACTGAAACTGTGGTGTGTTAATGCAGAGAAATTAGACCGGAACATAAAACATAGAAAAGTTTCAATAAGTCAATCTAGGACCGGCTCGTTGCGATGAATCTGTTAAACAGGAAAAAATAAACATAAAAACGTTAAACCGTCCATGCACGTTGCGTCATATTAATTCTCAAAATAAAATAAAAAAACCGTAAAGTAAAACATAAAGATGTTGAATCACATATATATGTTGCGCTATGTTAACTTGCAAAACTTAGAATGAAACATAAAACAAAAACTTATGAGAGATGAAAATTATTGGGGATTGAAGTTAAAAATAAAAAAGTGATGAGGTGAAATTGTAAAAGATGAAATTTTTTGAGATAAAAGTAAAATATTAAACTTTGTGAGGTTATATTGGAAAGATGAAAAAATTGGATTAAAAGTAACAATATAATCATTTTTTTTGTAAAACTGCCTAAACATAGAGTGCAACACCCAATGAATTGAAAAGTTAAAAATTAGTATAATACTAGTACGAAGCCCTCGCGTTACAACAAAGGCTTTAAAACCGTGTCAAGTAACAACAATATCACATCACTATCAGCGACCACCAACAACAAAAAAACTCGTATTAAAAAAAGAAAGATACAAATAAAATAGATCAGAAAGTAGACGTGAAAATGGTAAACCACACACATGAAATGTAAAACATTAAAAACAATAACTAAGTCGATTTAGGACCCACACATTACGATGGGTGTTAAACGGGAATAATAGGCGCAACAACATTGAGCCTCACACGCACGTAACATGTTAACTGTTAAATTTAGACTAAAATGTTAAATGAAAAATTAGCAAATGATGAAACTATGGACAAAGTTAAAAGTGAAAAATTGGAGTTATATTGTAAAATACGTAAAGTATTTGAAGTAATAATCAAAATAAGAAAAAAAATACATGTACCACCATTGATGCTTATATATAACATTAATGCAAACTTTAGGCTGACAATTAGTAATTTAAACTAGTATTAAGCCTTCACGTTTCAACGGATGATGTAAAACCATGTTAAGTAACACTAACATCACATCACCGTTAACGACCACCAAAATCGAAAAATCTTGTAATAAAAAAGAATTAAAAATGAAAAAAAACAAAAATTAGATGTAAAAATATTGAACCACACACGTGAAACGTAAAACATTAAATAATATAAAATAAGTCAATCTAAGATCTGCTTGTTGCGATAGACATTTGAGTGGGAAAAATAGGCGTAATAACGTTGAACCACACGCGCCCTTACGTTGTGTTAATTCTTAAAAGTTAGAGTGACATGTAAATTGAAAGTTTTATGAATGATGAAAAGTATAGGAGATCAAAGTTTAAAATTAAAAATTATACGATTAGACTATAAAAGATATAAAAAATTTGGGTTTAAAATAAATAAAAATATAAAATTGTTGTACTTTATGCTTAGAAGCATATAATACGATAATTAGAATTTATATAATTCTTAGTGTATATATTAGTCTGGACATTATTTTTACTTGTGTATTTTTAATTCAACCTTTCAGTTCAATTGCGGCATGAAACTAGAGGTGTACAAACCGGTTTGGGGGCCCAAACCGGTTCGGGTCCCAAACCGAAACCGGTTTGGTCAAACTCGGTCAAAACCGGTTTGGCCCCAAACCGTTCGGGTTCAAACCGGTTTCAAACGCTAAAAACCCAAACCTATCAAACCGGTTTGGGTCGGTTTGGAACCGGTTCGGGCCCAAACCGGTTCGGCCAAACCGGTTTTTTTTTTTGTTATATTCAAACGAAATTTTAAACTTTTAATTAAAACATAATATTTATAACATTTTTATATAATTTATATAATTTAAAAGAATTTATATAATTTAAACAATTTATAACATTTATAACATTTAAACAATTTAAACATTTAAACGATTTAAACAATTTAACATTTAAACGATTTAAACATTTATAACATTTATAAACATATATATATATACTATTTATTAACATTATAAACAATTTAAGCATTTTAACAATTAATAACATTTATAAACAATTTATATCATTTATAAATAATTTAAACATTTTAACAATTCGTAACATTTAAATAATTTAAACATTTAAAACTAAACATTTAACATAGTCGTTTCTTCGTTCGTATTATACTTGTACGTTTATTCCTCGCCACCAGAACCGGAACTGTTACGAAGGTAGTCATCATATGCCGCTTCATCATCAGTCATTCCTGGTGTCAATCCGCTCTCTACCTCGTCCTCGTATAATTCTGCTTCGTATTCCAGTTCTCCTTCAAGCGATCGTTTGTCTTGTACTCTTTCCGCGGCATCCAAATAATCTTTCAAGCAAATTGACATTTCAACTGCTTGTGGAGTGAGTCGAGTTCGTCTTATTGATATAATCCTGTCACTAACAGAAAAAGCAGATTCCGAAGCTACCGTAGAAGCTTGGACGGTTAGTAAATCTCGGGCCATGGTGGATAGGATGGGAAATTGATCTTCCTTACCTTTCCACCAAGCCAACAAGTCAAAATTTTTAAATTCATGTGAGTCATGGTCGATAAAAAGTTTGTAAGACCATACCTCCCGAGTTCACTACTCGGAGTGTTACCACGTTGACGTTTATTACATTCATCCCTTAAAGTATTATATAAATCAAACATTGGATCATTCGAAATTCGGCATTTGCCGCATGCCTTAAAGCATCATGGATTTGTGATGTTTCCCCGTATTTTAATAAATAAACATCATACATTTGTTGTAATTGTTTGTTGAAAGTCGCTTTTAAAGTTTTACTATACATTGGTTTACCAACTTCTAAATCCAAATTAAAAGTAATTTTATCAAGTAAAGTTTCAACCCCCGACAAATTTAAACAAGGGTTTAAAGCAGCGGCACATGTAATAACGGGAGGCATTTCTTCAAAATATTTTTAAGTTTTTCTTTCATTGGGGGTATCATATCGGAATAAGGTCTACCCCTACACGACAATTCATTTAATTTGAAGTCATTAAATAAATTTGGTGTAGTACCAACGGACTCGTTGGGTGATAAACTCCAGAAAGACATGTAGTTGCATTTTTAAAAACTTGAAGCATTTTTGTTACTTCTTCGATGATGGCCCAACCCGATGGATGGTAAGAATTTGCCTTTCCCCGACTTACCAAACTATTATGAAAGGCTATTAAACTTTCTTTTTGTTCAATAGCCTTTTCAAACATGTTACATGTGGAATTCCATCGTGTTGGTACGTCCCAATTCGGACCTAAACATTTGTATTTGCGTCTTTACAAAACTTGCGATATTTAGTATATCTTTGGTTGTTACTAAAAATATCACGTAACATTCTTTTAAAACAATCTTTAATTGTTTCAATCGTTTTTAAACCGTCTTGCACGGCTAAGTTTATGATGTGCGCAACACATCGACTATGAAAAAACACACCCTCACATATTGGTTTATATTTTAATTTCAAATGATCTATCGCAAGAGTGTTGTTTGAAGCATTATCAAAAGATATAGAAAATATTTTGTTTTCTAATTTATATGTTTGAATAACTTTATCAATAAGATAAAAATGTTTTGGCCGGTGTGAGGATAATCAACAATTCAAACGCAATCGTACGTTTCATCATTTGCCACGAATCGGGTTCAACCAATGGGCGGTGACACAAATGTACGAGTCCGGTGAACCGTGAGGTGTCGACCAAACATCACTAGTTAAGTTAACACCGGTTTGTAAATTTTCAAAATAAGATATTAATTCATTTTTAGCTTTTTTCCACATTTTTAAACAATCTCTTCGAAGAGTAGCACGACTTACATTGGTGTAACGAGGTTGGAGAGTTCGTTGAATGAGTCGAGTCAAACGTTCGTTGTCGAAATGTTTGAATGGAAAGCTTTCTTGAATTACAAATTGCGCCATTTGCTCCCGAACCGCATCAACGTTATAAGCCCAAATATTTCCTTCGTTTGTCATCGAAGCTTGACCTTGAGAAGGTTCATCTTTTAACGCTCTACAATATTTATTTGCAATATGGTTTTTCAACGTTGTGTTTGCATCTTTTTTGAAAAACTTATGACAAAACCTGCAACGAGCCTTGTTTGGACCGCTAGCCATTTGACATAAATCGTAATTGCACCATACTTCGGCGTTCCTATTCGTAGGAAGGATTGCTATCACCACGTTGCTTGAAGACGCTTCACAACCAACGGATGATTGAGCACTTGTTGAAGCCATTTCAGAGATTTTTGTGAGAGCGTTTTTGAGAGCGTTTTAAACGAAAGTATTTGTGGAGAGCGTTTTTTAGAGCGTTTTTGAGATTTTTGAGAGTAGAGAGTGTTATAAGTTGTTGTGATTCAACCAAAACATCAAATACATATATATAGTAACCTAGTGGGGGTATAATGGTAAAAAAACATCAAAAAAACGGTCAAAAATTGCAAAAAACGGTTATATAGCCGTTGGGTAACGGTAACCGGTTTGAAAACCGGTTTGAAAACCGGTTTGGGTGACCGGTTTGAAAACCGGTTTGAGCATGTCTAGCTAATATTGAGCATGTCATATTGAAACTTAAAATATGAGTTATTGTGAGTAGATTTCTTATATTACGTGGATGAAGAAATTAATATGAATACTCTAAGGATTATTTGTAAATTCAGAAACTCTAATGAGTTTGGATCATCAAATTGCGTAGAAAAAAGAACAACTTAATTTATATTTTGTTTATTCTCTCTTTCAATTTTAACAAATAATAGTCTTTTTATTCGTCGTCGTGCGTTTTGCAGCATTGTATGCAGTAGTATGACAAAGTATAGATTACAATCGGTCCGACTCATTTTCGAATTAATTTTACATCAATACGTAGGATGACTCGAAGTTATACAGTTAAATAAAAACGTTTAATATTTGACCTGACCTTTTTCCAGATAAAGTTAATGTCGAAACATACTTACAATCGCTCCGACCATTTACAAACTAAATTTATGTCCAAACGTATGATAAATGAAAGCGTATTATATTGACCCAATGTTTTTATAAAAAAACAGACCAACTAAAAACGTACATAAAAATAAGCACGAAAACATTTTATAACTATCAAGCATTATCAGGCTGTCAAGCGGATTCTACGTTACCTCAAGGGAACATTATCATATGGTCTTTATTTCACTTGCCCATCCTGTACTTCTCTCCTTGGATATTCAAATGCTGATTGGGCCAGATGTTTGAAGACTCGGCGATTTACTTATGGATATTCCATTTTTTTGGGTGGCAACCTGGTTTCGTGGAATGCTAAGAAACAACCCACAATTGCTCGATCGAGCTGTGAATCGGAATATCGAGCCATGACCAATACCGCCGCTGAGATCATTTGGATCACTCATCTTCTGCAAGAGCTCCATGCCTTACCACCAGACAGACCAACACTTTTATGTGATAACCAAAGTGCCCTTTTCCTCACTTAGAACCCTGTCTCACATAAACGCGCGAAACATATTGATCTTGACTATCACTTCATTCGTGAACTCGTTTCATCCGGAAAGTTACACACTAATTTTGTTCCAACCAAGCTTCAGGTGACAGACATTTTCACTAAGAGTTTACCATGTCCTCAATTGAATTCTTTCACCAACAACTTCGTTTAGGTCCACCACCCTCTCGTTTGAGGGGGGATATTAGATAATTTGTTTGTATTCTTATTTATTTGTGTAACTTCCTGTAGATATTAATTTGTTGTAATCCCTTCATGTACATTACTTTTTTATAATTATGGGCTCCTCTAATTGAGGAGTGTGAGAGTTATTATTATAGACCCTACTTATTTCTGAACAAAATTTACGTCAAAACGTAAACGCATGTCAAAGTATTGATAGTCTTAAAGTGCATAAAGTTAAGCACGGAAATGACCAAAGTCATTTCTGGTTACCTTTAAATGTAGACGGACTTGAATTTACATTGTACAAGAGTAAACTCGAAACTTTAAAAATTTAAAAAAATTATAATAATTATAATAATTATAATAACTAGGTTTTGGCGCATGCGTTGCCACGTCTATTCGAGTTTTAATGTAACCCTAAATCAAAATCAAAATGAAGGTTTAAAACCATAAAATCAATAAAATAGATAAAGTAAAACACACCAAAACCTCAAATTCATAACACACTAGAACATGCGAAACCCAAAAACTAAATTAAAACCAAACACCATACACAAAACAGACGAAAATCAAAGACGCAAGAAGACGACAGTTCAAAATAGAAAACCAACAAAAATCAAAACCCCGAAAAAAGCAAACAAAAGGAAAACCCAAACCTTAATAGCGAGAATCGTCAGGGTATCGATAACGAAAGAGAGAAAGCAAAAACCTGGAGAAAGACAACAGCAACGAACCCTAGAAACAAATATAATCAAAACACATATTAAAGACACGTGTCCAGAGACTAAATAACCCACCTCAAATCCACACCCGAAACAAATCATATTAAAACATAATCAAACATAGAAAAAAAAAACATCCCACCGACCAAAGCTATTAATAAAAATATATAATATTTTATATTTAACTGAAACCATCTCTATTTTAGTTGTAACAATATTAGTAATTACTAACTTTCTTCGTACAAGTAACCCTTAGACCTCCTATAAATATCACATCCACGCGTAATACCACCTATCTTGCGAAGTTTTACACTTGTACTAAAGTCTACCGAATTCGAAATCAATAACTATTCAATTAATGCATTTAATATAGAAGTTATTATCCATATTCAAATTACCAAACTAACCCTTACGTACACCTCCTATTAATATCACATCATCTCCACCACCACCGTCACCACCACCACCACGACCACCACCACCGGCAGCCACCGCACCTCAAAATGACAATCTCCACACCACCACACTTCGTCATCTTCCCCTTCATGACACAAGGCCACACCACCCCTCTCCTCCACCTCTCCCGCCTCCTCTCCGACCACCACACCACCGTCACCGTCGTCACCACCACCCACAACCACTCCACCGTCGCCTCCACCCTCAAAGCCCACCCCATCTCCGTCATCCACCTCCCTTTTCCCACCAACACCGCCGGAGCCCCTCCCGGAGTCCCCATCTCCGACAACCAATCATGCATGCAATCCTTCATCACCTTCGTTGAAGCCACCAAACACCTCCAACCGCAGTTTGAAAATCTCCTCCGGCGACTACCTCCTGTCACCTGCTTAATCTCCGATGGGTTCTTGATATGGACCCAAGATTCCGCCGATAAGTTCAAGATCCCTCGGTTGATATTCTACGGGACCAACATCTTTTCGATGACCATGTGTAACATTATGGCGGAGTTTAAGCTGCGTGCGAGTGTCCGTTCGGACGACGAACCGTTTTCCGTACCCGGGTTCCCTCGGTTCAAGCTCACGGCGAACGACTTCGAACCGCCCTTTAGTGAGCTTGAACCGAAGGGTCCGGCTTTGGAGTTTATGGTTCGGCAGCAGGAGGCCATGGCTCGGAGCTGTGGGATGGTGGTTAATAGCTTTTACGAGCTCGAGCCGGAGTTTAACGAGTATTGGAACCGGCACTATGGGCCGAAGGCGTGGTTGGTTGGACCGTTTTGTGTGGCTAAACTGCGAAAAGAGACGGTTGAGAAGCCGAAGTGGATCGAGTGGCTCGATGCAAAGTTGGTGGCGAACGAGCCGGTGCTGTACATGTCGTTCGGGTCGCAAGCGGAGGCGTGTGAGGAGCAGATACGGGAAGTGGCGGTCGGGTTGGAGCGGTCGGGTGTGAGCTTTTTGTGGGTGGTGAAACCGAAGGAGTTGCGGTTTATCGGGGACGGGTTCGGGGCGAGGGTAAAGGGGAGGGGGGAGGTGGTGGGGGAGTGGGTGGACCAGATAGAGATCTTGAACCATGAGGGAGTGTGCGGTTTTATGAGTCACTGTGGTTGGAACTCTGTGTTGGAAAGCGTGTGTGCGGGTGTGGCGATGTTGGCGATGCCGTTGATGGCGGAGCAGCACTTGAATGCGCGGATGGTGGTGGAGGAGATAGGGGTGGGGCTAAGGTTGTGGCCGAGGGGGAGGGTGGCGCGAGGCGTGGTTGGGGCGGAGGAAGTGGCGGAAAAGGTGGTGGAGTTGATGGAAGGGGAGGGTGGGAGGAGGGTGAGGAATAGGGTGAAGGAGGTTAGGGAAGTTGCGTGTGGCGCGATGAAGGAGGGGGGGTCGTCGTCGAGGACGTTAGACTCGCTTATTGATCATGTTTGTGGGATTGCGCATTCTACATTCTAGGATGTTTGAAATCTGAATGTAGACTTTTGAATCGATATTGTGAGGTTCTACGTGTGACGTACTAGGATGTCTTAGTGTTTTTCGACCCGTTAATTGAACATGTTTGTGAAATCGATGTTTAGGACACTCGGATCGTGTGTTTTTTTTAAAGTTATAGTAAGACACTATAATGAATCATGATATTAAAACTTAATATATCGAACTTACTATTGTATACATATTTTATAGAAAAAACCAAGCCAAATTTTGTTAACATGGTACTTTTGGTATTTCATTAAAATTAAGTTCAAACATACGTACAATATTTTGTCATTATTTTAAATAAAAGATATGTGTTATAAATGCGAGCCATAATTCTATTACCGCTTCTGTCGACATCTTTAATTGTTTTCCACTATTAGACTCATTGACTTCAACGGGAGCCAAAATTTTGTTTTGTGCCTTATTATTTTATAAATTATCGTTATGTGATAAAGTATACATTACAATTGATCCGATTTGTTTATGAACTAACTTTACATTGATACGTAGAGTAATTTCAATTTATACTGTAGAACAAAAGTGTTTAATGTTAGACTAGACTTTTTTAAACAAAATTAATGTCAGTAATTTCAATTTATACCGGAAAACAAAAGTGTTTAATATTTGACAAAGTCTTTTTAAACAAAATTAATGTCGAAACATAGACTTCTAATCACTCCTATCTTCTCCGAACCAAATTTACATCCAAACATATAGTAAAATGAAAACAAATTATATTGACCCGACGTGTTTCTAAACAAACCAATGTTGAAATGTAGGCTAACTTAAAGCGCACATAAAAATAAGTACGTAAACATTATATATTTGGCTCCAACATATTTCTGAACAAAACTTACGTCAAAACACAAACTTATGTCAAAACGTAGACAATATTAAATTGTATAGAGTTAAGCTTGAAAACAATTTATATTTGACCCGAGTCGTTTAATTACGTCTAAATGTAGACATACTTGAAATTATATTGCACAGGAGTAAACTCGTAATTTTATAAATTTAAAAGAGTTAAAGTGACAGTTTATTAAGTATTTAAAAAATAACAGGACCTGAAAATATAAAGATTAAAAGAAAGAGGAGAAGAAAAGTCGGTGGAAAACCCCACCGACCTTTCCACCGACCTTTTTTAAGTTATAGTAATAATAATTGTAAGGATATTTCATAAAACAGTATCAGTCACTTGTTCACGGAACTTTGTTATTGTATTAGTCTGGACATCTCTAATGTTTGTTTGAAGTTTTGTATTTTTTTAAATATTTTTAAAAGAATTAGTTAAACTATCATTGCAATTTTTTTTATTCTTAATTTTGTTATGTTTAAAAACTTAATATTAGCACCTTTTTGTATAATCCCTTTACGTACACTTTTTGAATCATACAGTCATGGCCTTGTACAATTCAACATTTCAGACTTTCAGTTCAGTAGTGGCATGAGTTGAGCATCCATCTCAATACACTTTGATTAATTTGGATAATAAATAAGTATTTATTAACAGCATAAGTACTTATAAAGAGAGTGTGAATTCGTGAATAACAATTAAAATCATTAACTTTTTTAGAGTAAATTATACGGATTGTTCTGAGATTTGCTCAAATTTTACCGTTTATCCATTGATTGAAAAATAACATGTATGTTCAAACTCTAGGGTTTTAATTGGATGCAATTGGATGATCAACTAAGATTATTATGTCTGCATGCAAAACTCTAGGTTTTAATTATCTGAAAAAATTGGGTATTGGAAGCTACGATATGTATGTACGTTTTCCATAATTTGGTCTTTAAATTTATGCTTTTTACTTGAAGACAGAGTGTGATTTCTCTTGCCTGTTGCGAGGGCTTTAATTTCTCTTTTAATATTCTATTTTTTGTGGCAGTTGCAATCCATGCAGTTTATATCCCTTGCAAGATGGTCTAAAAAGAGCATGAACTTTGTGTTTTTCCTTCAAAAGAATCATTTCAATATGATGTTCAAGGTTAATTATGTGTATTACATATTCAAATTCTACTCTTTTTGGTATCTTATACAACTTCGAGTTATTTATAGTTTGAAAGTGAACTATGCGTTCTACTGCTGTTAAAGGTCACTCGAATCAACCAATATGTATGGAAAAAGGTAATGAGGTATTAAGTTTCCCCATACTTTTCTTTGATAAAAGTAAACGAGGTACCATATATATGGTTTCTACACATGTTTACATTAATAGTAAAATGTCATATATAATTTACATTAATAGTAAAATGTCATATATAATTTTAGGTGAATAGTGATAGAGATCATTGTATAACTAACTTCAGTTTGAGTTGGGCATCTTTGGGAATCGGAGAAAGACCACCTAGAATTGATCCAAAGCATTGATCTATTATTATAGGTGATTTAGCGCATACCTGATGCTACTGGTCATATGTTGCAAGAGAAGTTTAGGTCCAAAGTATATGTTTAAAAATAAAATCTCTTAGAAGGGCGAAACCCGCGTGTAACGTTTCCTCTCTTGGGTTATTGATTTTAGTATCTGATTTACCACCTCATGTTACATGATGATGTTACAAATTTTTTTTAGCTTATTTATCAGCTGATGTTACCGATTTTATTTGTTAGAGAGGCGAACCGAAGCAAAACCAAGATCGCTGTGTTTATTTTGGTATTTGGTTTTGTAGATAATGCACTGCGAAAAATCTTGGTGTAACTAAGTATATCATTTGCGGTTATGAAATTCTACAAAATAACCTCTGTTGGCACTTGAAACAACATCAGTTCTTTGTTTGTAGTGCAGGCACATTTCCGTTCTGAG
Organism: Flaveria trinervia; assembly: GCA_025506515.1. NCBI lineage: Eukaryota > Viridiplantae > Streptophyta > Magnoliopsida > Asterales > Asteraceae > Flaveria > Flaveria trinervia. Next base: position 74,321,501 of record CM046441.1, on the reverse strand, counting down.
TGTTGCCTAATTTTGTTTATTGTTTTCTCATCGAATTTAACAAATATTAATATTGTGCTTGACTTGATTTAAGTTTTACAAATCTCTCTCTTAATCAAATTTCGTGCAACGCGCGAATAGCGTATCACCTAGTTAAATGAAGAGATAAATTACATAATATCTTATATTATATATCTTTTAGAATATATAATGGAGCACGATTGGTCCATGTGCTTTGTTAATATTGTAGTATTTGTCCCAACTTTTGAAAAATTACATATTTGTTCCTTATGGTCTACTAAACCGTAACATAACTGGTCCCTAACACTACCTTTTGTTACCTTTCTCTGTTAAGTGGATGTCAAAATACCAAGATACCACTTATTATTAATTATTAAATATATAATAAACTCTATGTAGGGCCCACTTTTTTAATTAATTATATTATATATATACACACACATGATTGCAGGTGGGCAACAAACCTCCATCACCGCCATCACACCACCGTCATCCCTCACACCTCCATCATCGCACATCCACCGTCACTCCTTCGTCTTCATCGTTCTCCATAGCTGACACACCACTGCCTACGCACCACCGACACACCACTGCCTACGCACCACCATCATCCCCGCACCTTCACTGCCGCACCTCCATCGTAATCCCCTTCGTCTTCACCATTTTCCACCACCGGTACACCACCGCTCCATTGCCTATGCACACCACCCTAGCGCACCACGCCCACGTACCACCATTAATAGCCCGCAACTCCACCACCGACCATCAACATTAGTTTTCGACCCCGATCATTGCTCGATTGAAGTCCTAATCAACCAGACGTGGTGGTTGAGGGAGATGGTTGGGGGAAATGGTGGTTAGTTGCAGATGTTGTTTTGATGATGAAGATGATGTTGTGGCCAATGGGGGTGGCTAATGGGGTGGATGGATTGCGATGATGGTGGTCGAATGGTCGATGGTGGCAATGGAGATGGTGGTTGGTTGTTGGTGGGTCGCAATGGTCAAAGTTGACCCTTTATTTTTACATGTTTCAGGTTTGATACTTGAAGATCCCTTCGTGCTCATATAGGACTTGAACTTAGTTTAATTGAAAATCTTATGTTGTTGTTTATATCTTGTTTGTGTTGTATTTATTTAATTGTCTTGTAATGTTTAATAAAAATGATATCTAATATTATTACAACTTATTAAGTTCCATGTGCTATGAACAATCGTTTCACATTCGTCCACCTCAATGATTCCGCCGTCAGTTGGGGTGTGACAGATTGGTATCAGAGCCATGGTTATAGGGAATTAGGTTATTAGAAATGGAATGACCTAGACTATAACTAAGTACCCTTACACATGAGTCCTCTCATGTATTTTCATATGCTTAGATAGGATTTAATGTGCCTTATGTGTTTATACTTGATTATGTGATTATATGTCTTATGTGATTCTTCTTATACTTTGATTCTTATCAATGCACACACGAATCTTAAATCATATTCTAAGGCATTATGTGCCTAAATCAAATGGTTTTTCAAAATGAGTTTTGAATCTTTATTCGTGGTTTTCAAGTCTCGTCAAAGTCTGTGTCTTACAACTTGAAACATGTAATGCTGGAAGAGCGTGATGCCTGTATCTCGAGGTGTTTAGTCTAGGCAAGGTATTCATATAAATCCAAATCAACCGATGGATCCGTTCACCTTACCTGGGAACCCTTGGGGTGAGTGTCAACGTAATGCGTTGGTTTGCAAACCGAACGTTACACTCGAAATCGTTTCATCATTGATTTTGATCCCCTGAATCTTAAAACTCATTATCCCATTTCTTTTAATGACCCTTAAAAATCTTTCTAAACGTCTTCCCCTCAAAACCGCACTTATCCTGAAAACCTGTTTCAATGATGCTCTCTTTCTAAATTGAATCTTTAATCTTAACAAATACGATTCTCGTATCAACATTACACTAATAAAACTTTGAAACATTAATGACATAAGTAAACAAAAATCGATCATCTAGAGACCACGTTAAAGTTTTTGCTTGAGAAACTCTTATAATTCCATATCCCATCCAAAAGTATCTTGAACTTATTTCTCATGTTTGTTAAGCCGAGTTTCATATCGATCTAAAACTTGGTGATGTATTCGTGGCAAAACCTTCCTAAACGTCTTGTACCATCTAAAATATAAAAGTTTATCAACTAAAATTCTAAACTAATGATCTTGTACCCTTTGCCAAGAAACACATGAAATAATGAATTATGAAATTTAACAAATTTAAACATAGCAAAACATCATAATTAAACTCATTGAATTCAAACGTTCTAAGTGGCACTTGCGAACGTGACATGAAATCCAAGTCTCCTCGTATCTTTGAAACTAGTCTACTTGTGATTAAATTTCGAGACGAAAAGTTCTTAAAGTAGGGGAGACTGTAACATCTGCCAATTTTAAAATATGACCGAGCATGTTTGTTAATTTTAGAAAGCAAATTATTAAGTTAGCTATTTAAGTTATTTTAATCTTCGAATATAATGAGTTTACCATTTATATTCAAACTAAATTTTACAATTTATGAAGTGAAATTTATTGCAAAACTTATAAGGTTTTCATAAATGATTAGGAGAATTAAACCAATAATTTCAAACAATTCATTTCACACGTTTTACAAACATTAATGGAGTTTATTCTTAATTATGGTCTTAATTATAAAGTTATAATAAATAAAGAAATTGTAAAACATTTTTTTAAGATTTAAAAAGGGTTATAAAGACTTTACAAAAAAAATTATTTATTAATTAAATATGTTTTTACAAAATAAGGGTGATAATAAGTTTGGGAAAAATTTTCAAATCATAAAAGTTTATTTCAAAGTTATTACATGAAATAATAAATATTAAAATCACAGGGACCAAAAGTGTAAATTTGTTCTAAAACTCAAATTTAACCAAACGCCCCCACCACCCCAGTCGTATCCCTGTGACCGGCCAAACTCCAGCCAAGCCTCCGACGGCCACCAAACCTCATCAAAACATCTAATTAAATGTAATCAAACCGGTCTAATGTAAGGCCCCGTTCCGGGACGCTTACAGCTGGGTTCTCATCGCACATAAACGTATAATTACATTTGTGTTTCATAAATCGCAGCGGAAAAAACTAACCAAACTTTCATTTCCATGTAACGCTTTTGCAAGTTAATACAACATTCATTACAAATAGCTTGTTCGTATTACAATGCAAAACATTAATCAAAAGAATGCCATCCCAAAAGAGCTGAGTAGCTTCACGTATGCCATCCTCAGCAAACATTACCTGCCAACTGGAAAACATATAAAAAGTCAGCGTTGCTGAGTGAGTTCTAGTTTTATTGCAAAACATACTTACTTTCATATAAAACCATTCGTTACCTTTACATGATCACACATCGTACATACACATAGATAATATCAGTATTATCTACTTCATTCATTCATTCGTTCATTCGTTCATTCGTTCTTTATGACTTTACTTGCGCATCGGACTTCATCCGTACCAATACCATGTGCTACACCCCGTTAGTCGTAGCTACCGGGCTGAAGTCAATAAATGAACAGCTAAACGTATGCCATGGTACCAGGAGTAACCATCAGTCTTAGCTACTGGGCCGAAGTCAATAAATGAACAGCTAAACGTATGCCACAGTACTAGGGGTGAGCGGTAGAGGTTCTACATAAGGGTCAATCACAAAGAAGGACCCGTTATCCGATGCGTGCAAGACGTTTCATTTGTTCATTAATGCATGCATTCATCATCATGTTCCTCTTTCATTATCTTTCACTTTACGTTACATAATACTTCATTCATTCCTCATAATAAGTAAAGCCATAGGAAGATATTATACATCATACTAAGGAACATTAACATGCATTCACATCACATCATACAGGGTAATATCATACATACATAACATGCAACATCATCATCTCTATGCCCTACATGCTTCTAAGGCCATATCTGCTATCTTACATGCTCTTACAGGAAACCTTTATGTCAAGACTTACATCTGCACTTTCCCGAACCCCGAAGTTCTAGCTACACTTTCTTCGGGTGCAACAACCCTAATTGTACGTATGGACACCCTCCAGTCGCATGGCCCCATGTGATCGCCCTTGATTCGGGTGACTGGACCTTCATTCGGGTGACTGGACCTTCATTCGGGAGACTGACCTTCATTCGGGGACCGGACCTTCATTCAGGTGACTAGACCTTCATTCGGGTGACTGGACCTTCATTCGGGTGACTGGACCTTCATTCTCCCTCCATCGGGTGATTGGCCTCCTGTCTCCCTCCATTCGGGTGACTGGCCTTCAGTCTCCCTCCATTCCGGTGACTGGCCTCCAGTCTCCCTCCATTCGGGTGACTGGCTCCAGTCTCCCTCCATTCGGGTGACTGGCCTCCAGTCTCCCTCCATTCGAGTGACTGGCCTCCAGTCTCCCTCCATTCGGGAGACTGGCCTCCAGTCTCCCTCCATTCGGGTGACTGGCCTCCAGTCTCCCTCCATTCGGCCGAATGACCTTAGCTGATGCAGAATGCAGTTCATCCCGACTGCAGTCGAGGGTTTCCGGCCTCCAAACTCATCTAAACCCATTTTAAGCCTAAATCAACCATCCTAAACCTTAGGAATGCATACCATAACACCATACAAGCACACACACGCCCGGAAACATACACGAAACGCATCACACACATCACACCCAAATGGGTCAAACACATACACATACAAAAACGGGTTTTTATGCTTTCCAGCCCTAAAATCGTTTGAAAACAAGTAAAAGTGGGGTTCTAGAACTCACACAAATGAGCACAACGTTAAGGGCTTCGATTTGGCTTGCTACACGATGATTTTGGCGACCCGAACTAACTCGAACCAACTTTTTCTCTTTTCTCTCTTCTTCTCTCTATGAAATCTGAAATGTGGGGTGTGTGGGGAGAGTGGGCTGCCCTCTCCCTACTAATATCATCATATTTCCCAACTTTTCTTCGTTGGCGAGTTTGGTCCCTCGACTTTGAACTTATTTTCTTTTCTTTCGTCACCGCTTCAAAATAATAAATATCCGGGTATTACAAGTCCACCCCCCTTAAATAGGTTTCGTCCCCGAAACCTGTTATTCGTCGAACAAACATGGATAATGTTGTCTCATTTCTTCCTCAGTCTCCCACGTTGACTCGGATCCCTTCCTGTGCTTCCACTGTACACGCACAAGAGGAACCACTTTATTCGCAGCCTCTTTTCTTTATGATCGATGATTGCCACTGGTTGCTCCACATAATTGAGCCTTTCATCTATTTCAATGTCCTCCAGTGGAACAATCATGTCTTCATCAGCTATACACTTTCTCAGATGAGATACATGAAATGCCGGGTGAATCCCACTTAACTCATCTGCAACTCAATCTATAGGCCACCTCCCCTACTCGAGCAATGATTCGGAAAGGGCCTATATATCTTGGGCTCAACTTGCCCCGCTTTCTGAATCTGATAATACCCTTCCAAGGTGAGACCTTCAACATAACCCGGTCACCCACCTGGAACTCAATTGGCCTACGTCGCTTATCGGCATACGACTTCTGTCTATCTTTGGCTGCCTTCATGAAGGCTTTAATCTTTTCAAGCTTCTCTGTCGTAGCCTCGATTACCTCAACGCTCCCCAATTCCTTCTGACCAATATCACCCCAACAAACGGGTGTTCTGCATCTCCTACCGTATAGCATCTCATATGGTGGCATACCAATGCTGGCATGATAGCTGTTGTCGTATGAGAATTCGGCTAACGGTAAGTGGTCATCCCAACTTCCACCAAAATCGATCACACATACCCGGAGCATGTCTTCCAGTGTCTGAATGGTTCTTTCTGACTGACCATCGGTTTGGGGATGATAAGCCGTGCTAATATGTAACCTCGTCCCCATAGCGTCGTGGAATTTCTTCCAATTTAGATGTAAACCGAGTGTCGCGATCGGACACAATAGACACCGGCACACCATGACGAGTTACAATTTCCTTGATGAACAGATCGGCCAACCTCTCAGATGAATACGTCTCGCGGATCGGTAGAAAGTGAGCACTCTTCGTCAAACGATCAACTATCACCCATATGGCATCGTACCCTTTCGGAGTACGTGGCAGCTTCGTAATGAAGTCCATGGTGATGTGCTCCCACTTCCATTCCGGTATATCCAAAGGTTGGATCTTCCCATACGGCTTTTGATGCTCTGCCTTCACCTGTAAGCAAGTAAGGCACTTACTCACATACTCCACCACGTCACGCTTCACCCCGGCCACCAATAATCTTTCTTCATGTCATGGTACATTTTCATGGCACCAGGATGAATGGAGTATCGAGTCTTGTGGGCTTCATCCATTATCTTCACCCGTAGATCCCCAAAATGAGGAATCCACACACGACCGAATCGAGTTCTAACACCGAGTGTGTTTTCACCAATTCCCCAACCAGACCTCTCATTCTTTCCGAGTTAAGGTGATCTTCTTTCAATGCCTCATCTTGAAACTCCTTGATTTGCTTCATCACATCAGAGGTCATGATTAGTTGATAAGCTTTCACCCGAATCGGATCGGGCCTTTCCTTTCGACTAAGGGCATCTGCCACCACATTAGCTTTGCCCGGATGGTAATGGATCTCGCAATCATAATCCTTTATAAGCTCCAACCATCGCCTCTGCCTCATGTTCAGGTCTTTTTGCTCGAAGAAGTACTTCAGACTCTTGTGGTCAGTGAATATGGTGCACTTCGTCCCATAGAGAAAGTGCCTCCAAATCTTTAACGCAAAGACCACGGCTGCTAGCTCCAAGTCATGAGTGGGATAATTAACCTCATGAACTTTCAACTGCCGGGATGCATAGGCTATAACCTTCCCTCTCTGCATTAACACACACCCCAACCCTGAGTAGGAAGCATCAGAATAGACCACCAGATCTTCGCTTCCATCGGGTAATGACAGAACAGGAGCTTGAGTCAGTCTTGCCTTCAGCTCTTCGAACGCCTTCTCTTGAGCTTGACCCCATACAAATTTCACATCCTTTCGGGTCAACTTAGTTAGTGGAGAAGCAACCTTAGAGAAGTCTTGGATGAATCTTCTATAGTAGCCCGCCAAGCCCAAGAAACTACGGATCTCGGATGGTGTCTTTGGTGACCTCCATTGCATAACCGCCTCCACCTTCACCGGGTCCACCATAATCCCGTCAGGATTCACCACATGACCCAAAAACTGAACTTCGCACAACCAAAACGCGCACTTGGAGAATTTAGCATACAATTTCTCCCTTCTCAACGTCTTTAGAACCTCTCGAATGTGACCGGCATGCTCAATCTCGCTCTTCGAATAAATCAGGATATCATCAATAAACACAATCACTGATTTATCCAACATAGGCCGACACACATGTTCATCAGATCCATAAAAGCAGCTGGCGCGTGGTCAAGCCAAAGGACATGACAAGAAACTCATAATGACCATAGCGTGTGTGGAAAGCTGTTTTAGGGATATCATGTTCCTTCACCTTCAACTGATGATAGCCAGACCGAAGATCTATTCTTGAAAACCAACTGGCACCCTGAAGCTGATCGAACAAATCATCTATTCTGGTAAGGGATATCGGTTCTTCACCGTCAACTTGTTCAGCTCGCGGTAGTCAATGCACATCCTCATACTACCATCCTTCTTCTTTACAAATAGGACCGGAGCACCCCAAGGAGAGATACTCGGTCTAATGAACCCCTTATCAAGCAACTCTTGCAACTGTTCCATCAACTCTTTCATCTCCGTCGGAGCTAACCGATATGGTGCCTTGGCAACAGGTTGGGCACCCGGTATCAGATCAATCTGAAATTCAATTTCTCTGTCAGGTGGTACCCCTGGTAAATCTTCTGGGAATATGTCTGGAAAGTCACACATAACCGGTACATCAGACAGTTGTGGTGTTAGTGCATCTACATCCTTTACATAAGCCAAGTAGGCGCTACATCCACGCCTCATACAATTTCCCGCTACTGCCATTGAGATCACCTTCAGGATCGTCGTGACTCGATCACCATAAACCGTTACCAAACTTTCGTCAGGCGCTGTCAACCGAATCATCTTCTTGCTGCACACAATGTTCGCCTCGAAGTCCGCCAACCAATCCATCCCAAGAACCCAATCGAACCCACCCAAGGTCATCACAAACGGTCTAACAGGAAACTTATGACCCTCAAGTTCCACCTCATAATTCTCTATCATCTCAGAAATCCTGGTAGACTTACCTATGGCAGTTTCTATCTCAAAGGGCGCATCAACACGTCTACTACTAACAGGCAGCTTAGCACAGAAAGCAGCAGAAATAAAACTTCTACTAGCACCGGAATCAAATAGCACAGAAGCCAAAGTTCGGTTCACCAGAAACGTACCGGACACGACATCAGGGTCTGTCCTAGCTTCCTCCTGTGTCATGGTAAATGCTTTGGCGCTCGCCCTCGGTCCTTCACTTCCCGTCTTCCTCACCCCTGAACCCTCAGTCCTCGGCTTCTTACAATCTCTGCTCATATGACCAGTTCCCCACAGTTAAAACATTTGCCCGACAGGCAATCCTTCGCCATATGCCCGACAGGCAATCCTTCGCCATATGCCCTGTCTTCCACACTTGAAGCACATGTTCAAACCCAGCCTACATTCTCCCGCATGCTCCTTTCCACACTTACCACACCTCCTTGATCCCACTCCCGATGTGGCCACTCGGCGGTCATCCACCCGTGCCTTTTTGTTACCCGTTGAGGCATCACCCCGACCAAACCTCCTCCCATTCCAGTTCCGATCACCACCACCCTTCTTACTCGCTTCAGTCACCACCACCTCCCGCTCGCCATACAGCCTCCCTGCCAAATCAACCGCCGACCTAAACGTGCTTGGTCGGGCGGCGATCATATGCTGGCGAATATCCACCGGTAAACCCTGAATGTACCTCTTGATTTTCCGAGACAGAGGCGTCACCTGATCAGGCACGAGTCGTGCCATTTCATTAAACTTGGTGGTATACTGCTGGTGTGTCATGGTTCCAGCCTCCAACTGTAGAAACTCCCTTTCCAACTTATCCATTTCCCTGTGAGGACAGAACTCCTCAATCACCATCTTCTTCAACTCAGGCCATTTCATTCTCCCGATTGCCCGATTACCCTCTGCTTGGACAATGTTGTCCCACCAACATAGTGCCGAGTCCACAATGAATAAGTGGCAAACTTCACCTTCTGATCTTCCCGACACTCGCTGATGTCGAGAACGACCTCCATCTCTCTCACCCATCGGTGAGCAGCGGTAACATTGCCATTACCGTCAAAAGTAGGGGGATTGCATCTCATAAATGCCCCGTAGTTACATCCTCACACTGCCTCTGGCACAGGCTCTTCTTCTTCCTCTTCATCATCAGATAGGACCGTTTCAGGCTCTGGGTGTTCCCGTTCTCCAGAGGATCTGTTTCTTTCTTTTCTTTCCCCTTCACGTATTGCCTTGATAACTTCGGTCACCACAGACGGTAAGATCGTCTGCATGACCTGGTGGACTTCCTCAACAACAGCCTCCTTCACTGAGGCTCTCAGATTGGCGCTTTCGTCGCCACCCTCCGGATGGGGGTCTCTGGTTCTTCGTGAACCACCCTCTCAACTCTGGGTCTCCCTCTTTTAGGTCGTGGTTCAGCACCGTGACCTCCACCCTGTGAAGCTTTCGAAGATCTACCTCCGGCCATCACACGCACACAGAAAGATTCAAACACCAACACGGTCATTCAAGGGAATAGCTCAGTCTATGTCAAGTATAGTAAGTCCCTAATTACAGTGGCCAGTTGTGATTAGCCACTTACTTTACTCTTCATACCCCAAGTATTACCTGTCCTGACTACATCAGTATTTAAATCTACATACAGCACATAACACATACCATACACACATAAAACCGGTTAACTTTACGAAAATACCTGATGGCACGCAGCTACTCAGATTGGCATCCCATTCCCTTTCCGTCCCATTCTCAGTTTAAGATTAGGTTTATTTTGAAAATTTACCCATTTCACTTAAACTTTGGCTCTGATACCAACTTGTAAGGCCCCGTTCCCGGGACGCTTACAGTTGGGTTCTCATCGCACATAAAACGTATAATTACATTTGTGTTTCATAAATCGCAGCGGAAAACTAAAACAAACTTTCATTTCCATGTAAACGCTTTTGCAAGTTAATACAACATTCATTACAAAATAGCTTGTTCACATTACAATGCAAAAACATTAATCAAAAGAATGTCATCCCAAAAGAGCTGAGTAGCTTCACGGTATGCCATCCTCAGCAAACATTACCTGCCAACTGGAAAACATATAAAAAGTCAGCGTTGCTGAGTGAGTTCTAGTTTTATTGCAAAACATACTTACTTTCATATAAAACCATTCGTTACCTTTACATGATCACACATCGTACATACACATAGATAATATCAGTATTATCTACTTCATTCATTCATTCGTTCATTCGTTCTTTATGACTTACTTGCGCATCGGACTTCATCCGTACCAATACCATGTGCTACACCCCGGTTAGTCGTAGCTACCGGGCTGAAGTCAATAAATGAACAGCTAAACGTATGCCACGGTACTAGGAGTAACCATCAGTCTTAGCTACTGGGCCGAAGTCAATAAATGAACAGCTAAACGTATGCCACAGTACTAGGGGTGAGCGGTAGAGGTTCTACATTAAGGGTCAATCACAAAGAAGGACCTGTTATCCGATGCGTGCAAGACGTTTCATTGTTCATTAATGCATGCATTCATCATCATGTTCCTCTTTCATTATCTTTCACTTTACGTTACATATACTTCATTCATTCCTCATAATAAGTAAAGCCATAGGAAAGATATTATACATCATACTAAGGAACATTAACATGCATTCACATCACATCATACAGGGCAATATCATACATACATAACATGCAACATCATCATCTCTATGCCCTACATGCTTCTAAGGCCATATCTGCTATCTTACATGCTCTTACAGGAAACCTTTATGTCAAGACTTACATCTGCACTTTCCCCCGAAAGCCAGAAGTCTAGCTACACTTTCTTCGGGTGCAACAACCCTAATTGTACGTATGGACACCCTCCAGTCGCATGGCCTCCATGTGATCGGCCCTTGATTCGGGTGACTGGACCTTCATTCGGGTGACTGGACCTTCATTCGGGAGACTTGACCTTCATTCGGGTGACTGGACCTTCATTCGGGTGACTGGACCTTCATTCGGGTGACTGGACCTTCATTCTCCCTCCAGTCGGGTGACTGGCCTCCTGTCTCCCTCCATTCGGGTGACTGGCCTTCAGTCTCCCTCCATTCCGGTGACTGGCCTCCAGTCTCCCTCCATTCGGGTGACTGGCCTCCAGTCTCCCTCCATTCGGGTGACTGGCCTCCAGTCTCCCTCCATTCGGGTGACTGGCCTCCAGTCTCCCTCCATTCGGGTGACTGGCCTCCAGTCTCCCTCCATTCGGGTGACTGGCCTCAGTCTCCCTCCATTCGGCCGAATGACCTTAGCTGATGCAGAATGCAGTTCATCCCGACTGCAGTCGAGGGTTTCGGCCTCCAAACTCATCTAAACCCATTTTAAGCCTAAATCAACCATCCTAAACCTTAGGAATGCATACCATAACACCATACAAGCACACACACGCCCGGAAACATACACGAAACGCATCACACACATCACACCCAAATGGGTCAAACATATACACATACAAAAACAGGTTTTTATGCTTTCCAGCCCCAAAATCGTTTGAAAACAAGTAAAAGTGGGGTTCTAGAACTCACACAAATGAGCACAACGTTAAGGGCTTCGATTTGGCTTGCTACACGATGATTTTGGCGACCCGAACTAACTCGAACCAACTTTTTCTCTTTTCTCTCTTCTTCTCTCTATGAAATCTGAAATGTGGGGGTGTGGGGAGAGTGGGCTGCCCTCTCCCTACTAATATCACCACATTTCCCAACTTTTCTTCGTTGGCGAGTTTGGTCCCTCGACTTTGAACTTTATTTTCTTTTCTTTCGTCACGGCTTCAAAATAATAAATATCCGGGTGTTACATCTAACCCTTCGCGACCTTGACTCGAACATGTACCATGTTTAATTCAGTTCTAATTGTTATAAAGACATTCAATCTTGAAATCGAAACCATCGACTCAATACACGTAAACAGAACATTCAAACTCAATTGGGGATTGGTTCTAACCGTGCAACAGAAACGTAAACAAAACTGTTATGATCCTAAACATCGACTCAATTGAACATGTAACTGCTTAATCAATTACCAATTTGTATCAAAACGTCTGAACCTTACATTGAAGTCGGTTGAATTGAATCAATCTAATCGGGTCTATATAACGAGTGGAAATCATCAAAAATGAACCTCTTAAATTTTTCTGTAATCAAATCCACTTATAACACACACACTCCGATAATCGATCACCATCTCCAACCACGACCTGCTCTTCTTTTCGTCTTCACTAACTAAATCCCAATCACGTAAGTTACATACATTTCTAGACTCGATTTCACCTGGGGAATCAAAGCCCCAAATTTAATTTGAGTATCAAAATCAATTTCATGTTCGATTAGATCTAAATCGTTCTAGGGTTCAGATGGAATTAAAGGTTTAATCATTTAATGTTTAAAAGATTTAAAAGGAAGCTTTTAAGCAGATATGGGCTATAGCCCACCTGGTAACACGCGGCCACCATGAGCAAGACGTCCCGGGTTTGAACCGGGCCTCTGCCACTTTTGGTGTTAATTAGTTTTTTTTGTATATTTTATAATTCAGAAAATTAGTATTATATTTTAAATCCAAATAAAATTTATTTGGTTCACTAAAACATTTCAAAAATTATTAAATGAATTTTAATGGTTTTAAAACTTATGATTTTAAATTTATTATTTAATTTTGTTAGAACAACTAAGATTATAAAAACATTATTAATTTTTTATGTAATTAAATGCTCCGAATTTATTACAGCATAAATTTAGATTATTTCAAAATATTTTAAATATACCATTACTTTCAATAATTTATATTCACTTAACTATTTAAATAATAATTTAAATAATTATTTATTCAAATATTCATTTAACCATGATGTCATGAATAGTTAATCATTTAAATGACTAATTATTTAACTATGTTAAAACATAAATGATTATTATATTAGTTATTTCTTTACCTAATATATACTTAACCGTTATTAAACCAATTATTATAAATTAATTGATTTCATTAATCATTGCCCGACTAGATAAAGAGAGGAAAAAAGACACATCTTTATATCTTAGTGCAACTGAGCCCTATAGTGATTCCCTTTAAATTTTAGAGATAGGGCAATCGCCCTACGAAATCTATGGTTATGTTTTTCCTATGGCCAGGAAGGTATTGGGCTAATAAAGCACTTCCTGATGTCGAATTCCAAAAACCAGCAAGAGGTTCCCCACTGTTCTTTGATCCATCTTAGGGCCGAGTGGCAGCCTCGACCCGAGCAGAAGTGCGATGTGTCTGGAAACTGGGGATCGTAAATGGATTAAAGTACCATTCTGATCTCGTTCTCAAGTTTAAATGATTTATTTTATTTTTTTATTGAATCTAAATATAACTAGTTACATTATCATATTATCATAATTATCAAAACCCCAAATTCCAATTGCAACCCTGATTCACATCTAGTCATTAATCATGCCTTTATTCTAATTCTAAGACATCAACCATTAGGTTGAATCATAAAGAAATATTTGGAGTAATCTTATCTTCCTATTATTATCTTAAATGCGCCCTTGCATCTTGTGAGTTTTTCATGTGAGTTCTCCATGCCTCTTTTTTTACTTTATTTCACACCTTTTGGGGTGAAACATGTTAACCTTATAAACTTACACTTGTAAACATCTTGATACTTGTAAATGCATTTGCAATTCATACTTTTATTTGTCATGGTTATTTGTGTAATTGTAAGTCTTATATGAGATACATATTTTGTTTACAATCATTAACTATTGCTAGCCTGGCGACGTCTTAGATCTTTGGGCCTGACAAGCTTATTTGGTGCTAAAGTCGATGTATTACCGACTATTGATGACGTATGACTTTTTCATCATGGGAACCAAGTACACTTAACCAATCTTATAAACTTGTAATCAAGTCGAGGTTTGGTTGTAACTATATGTGTTCTATAAACTTGCTAACTCATAACCATTGACATGAATTGCTACTTGTAAATCTTTTTATATATGTACGATTAACCCATGGGAACTCACCAACTTTCAAAGTTGACCCTTTATTTTTACATGTTTCAGGTTTGATACTTGAAGATCCATTCGTGCTCATATAGGACTTGGACTTAGTTTAATTGAAAATCTTATGTTGTTGTTTATATCTTGTTTATGTTGTATTTATTTAATTGTCTTATAATGTTCAATAAAATGATATTAATATTATTACAACTTATTTAGTTCCATGTGCTATGAACAATCGTTTCACATTCGTCCGCCTCGATGATTCCACCGTCGGTCGGGGTGTGACAGTAGTGGCACTTCTGCAAAAAATCAATCAATGGGATTTCTTTCTAATAAACCCCAAAACTCTAAACAAAAAGAAAAACTGGAAGAGGACCCAACCCAAACCTAAAATGTACTCATTGTAACATGATAGGTCATACAATTTATAGGTGTTATGAATTGGTAGGATATTCGACTAACTATAAAAAGAAAAACGTTAATCAACCGGGTAAAATGGAAACAACAAACAACTCAATTGCCACCTCATCTAAAACCGGAACTTCATCTAGTTCCTCGGGCTCTTTTCCTTTCACCCCTAAACAAATATCAAGATTAACTAGGTTGGTTAGTGACAACCAAGGTTCTGACCCACAAAGCTCAGGAGGTAAAACTATTGGTTTTTCTAGTAGCTTCAACTCAAAAACAAAATGTTACACTGGCCCTAGTACCCTCCGTGAAAGTTTTAATACTGATTGGGTCATTGATTCAGGGGCAAACCAACACCTGATAAAATCTGATAAAAATATGATTAACTGTGTTGACGTATCTAAGCTTAATATGATTATAGGTCATCCAAATGGTACGTATGCAAAAGTCTCTAAAATTGGTAACATTAATATTACAAAAGAAATTATTCTAAAAGATATGTTCTTTGTTCCCGACTATTGTGTCAATCTTCTGTCTGTGCATAAACTTGCACAAGATAGCAATAATGAAGTTATATTTAACTTTCAAAATTGTTACATTCAGGATTCCGAGTCAAAAAAATTCTTGGTGACTGGTAGTCAGTGTGATGATCTATATGTGTTTGAAAATTTCGCAAAGGTGTGTGCTAGTATGACTGATTCGACAAATCTATGGCACTCTAGGTTAGGGCATCCCTTGGATACCGTTTTGAATATTTTAAAACAATCTCTCAAACTTAATAACTTTAAATCAAATTATTTATGTGAAATTTTCCATAAGGCAAAACAGTCTAGGGTGCCCTTCCCTTTAAGTGATCATATGTCCAAAAATATTGGTGATCTTGTCCATTTAGATGTGTGGGGGCCATATAAAATAACAAGTAAAGAAGGTTTCAAGTATTTCTTATCATTGCTGATGACTTCTCTTGGGCTGTCTGGTGTTACCTTCTTAAGTCTAAAGATGAAGTTTTCTCGTGTCTAGTCAAGTTTTTTGAGCTCATCAAAAATCAATTTAATAAATCAATAAAAATCTTTCGAAGCGATAACGGTACAAAATTCATAAATAATCAAATCATGAGGTTTTTTGAGTCAAATGGAATTCTCCACCAAACTACATGCACCTACACCCCACAACAAAATGGAATAGTTGAACGCAAACATAGACACCTTTTAAATGTAGATAGAGCTCTATTGTTTCAAGGAGGTGTCCCTTCGAATTTCTAGTTTGAGTGCATTCTAACTGCTACCTACTTAATTAACAGGATTCTCTTGTCTGTGTTACTTGGAAAAAGTCCCTATGAGGTTATGTTCGGGTTCAAGCCCTCTTTATATCATTTAAAAAACTTTGGTTGTGTTGCATTTAGTACTGTTTTGAACAATTCAAATAAGTTTTCAAGTAGATCTTATAAATGTGTTTTAATTGGTTATTCTCATATAAAAAAGATAAAATTATGGAATCTTGAAACAAAGTCAGTATTTTTCTCAAGAGATGTTCAATTTTATGAACATGTCTACCCTTTTAAATCTGAATATAAAAACATTATGATAGATTCTTCCAACTCTGAAATTACAAACTTAAATTTATTTGATTCCTTTGAGCCAAATGTTTTTCAAAATGATAAAGTCCCCAATGATGATAAGAGGGAATCAACTCTAGATCCTATTGGTTCTATTCAGCAGCCTGTTGTTCCCAACAGTGTTTCTGGCGTGGCTGACCCATGTGATGAGCAGCCAGATGGTGCCACTAGCGAGGCTGGATCCGGTAATCAACAACCAGAATGCATAGTTGTTCATAATACTAGCATGGTTAAAGAAACCATAGGCACCAATGATGAGTATAACCCATCTGAGGGGCATCATAATAGTGGTCCCGAACCCAGACGGTTCATAAGGACCTCTTATTTTCCTAGAAAATTTTATGACTACATAGTTGAGGGAAAACTCAAATATGGTATTGAGAAATGATAAAATTGGATTGATGCTATGAATGCTGAAATGGAAGCATTGTATCGAAATAACACGTGGGAAATGTAGATATTCCCCGTAATAGAAAACCTATTGGGTGTAAATGGATCTAAAAAAATAAATATAAGTCTAATGGTGAAATCGAGCAATATAAAGCCAGTTGCCAAAGGCTACAACCAACAAGAGGAAATCGATTTTGATGAGACATTAGTTAAGATGGTTACCATTCGATGCTTATTAGTCTAGCTGTTCAAAATAATTGGACTATGTTTCAACTAGACATTAATAATGTCTTTCTATATGGTAACATTTCTGAGGATGTTTATATGACCCTGCCGGAAGTGTACTATTCCAAATCTGATAACAAAGAGTGCAAGTTAATTAAATCTTTATATGGTCCTAAACAAGCCCTTAGGAAATGGAATGAAAAACTTACAAGTGTCCTTCTTGAAATGGGTTTTACCCAAAGTCTATGTCATCCTTCTTTGTATATTAAACAATGTGATTTTGTGTTTGTTTCTCTATTAGTGTATGTGGATGATATAATCATATCATGATGAAATAAATACTATTAAATAGACTTTAGGGTCCCATCTTATGATTAAAGACTTGGGCATTTTAAAGTACTTCCTTGGTATTGAAGTGTTATACTTTGAGAAAGGGGTTTGTTTATCTTAACAAAAATATTGCATGGACCTTTTATTAGATTTTGGATATCTCGGTTGTAAGCCTGTTAGTACCCCAATTGAGCAAAGTTTTCTTGTGTCGTCTAAACTTAGACAAGAAGAACCTCTTCTGTCTAATGTCTCTTTTTACCAAAAATTAATTGGCAATCTGATCTATTTGTCCTTAACTAGACCAGATATCTCATATGTTGTTCAAGTCTTGAGTTAGTTTATGCATGCCCCTTCTAACTCTCATTTACAAATTTCTTTTCGGCTGTTAAGGTACTTAAAATCTTCTCTAGGAAAAGGGTTGCTATTTTCAAAATTTGGCTTTTTTAATGCCACAACTTATGTTGATTCTGACTGGGGGAATGTTTATCCTGTAGAAGATCAGTGACAGGATATTGTCTGTTTTTAGGAAATTCTTTAATTTCATGGAAAAGTAAAAAAACAGGGAACAGTTTCCCGTTCATCTGCTGAAGCAGAGTATCGTGTAATATGCTCTTCTACTTGTGAAATTTTATGGGTGTTAAATTGTTAAAAGAACTAGCTGTTTCTTACTTGCTTCCTATTAATCTGCATTGTGATAACTCTGCAACCATCTTTATTGCTACTAATCCGATTTTCCATGAATGAACCAAACACTTTGAACTTGATCTACATTTTCTTCGTGAAAAGGTTTTGCTGGTGTCATAAAAACAATTCAAATTGGGTCAAAACTTCAAAAAGCAGACGTTTTAACCAAAGGTTTACCCATTACTCAGCATACCCTGTTGTGTGATTAGCTTGGGTTAATTGATATGTTTGCTAATTAAACGAGGGGGTGTTAAAATATCTAATATATATTCTCAATTTATTAGCATTCTATGGTTAATCCTTCTTGCTCTCATTTGTTCTTTGTTTATTGTGTTTATATTATTTTAAGTTTATAAGAGTGCAGGGTGTTGATTGCTATTTGGTTAACGTTCAAGGGTTGATTTGTATCTTGCTGAGTTTATGATTAGCAGGTGTTACTGCTAGGGTTTGAATTCAATTCAACCGTCTCATCGCTCTCCCACATTGCTCTCAAACTCTTCTATGATTTCTCAGTTCATCTTCTTCGTTGTTATTAATAGTTCTGAATTTGCATAACCTTTATGCAGATACACTAGTATCAAGTATATTGATCCTGTTATTTTACATTTGTTCTTGTTATCAAAGATTTGAGTCCATCTATGGTTGTAATCGGATTCGGTAGTTGTTTCACGCTTACTGATTGAGTTGTGTTTGTCATCTACTTCGTTTGATACCATTTTTACAAAATCTTATTGGAGAAGAAGCGGCTGGAATAGTGAAAGGGGCGATGGAGGAGAGTTTTGGGGGTAAAAATGTATTAAAGATTAATGATAAATACATGTTTAAAAGGATTTTTTTAAAAGGTCCTAAGAATCAAACCCCTGACCTATTTATAGATGGGGACGTGCACGCACACGCACGGAGCTAACCAATGAACCAACGCAATATTATTGAACGTAAAGTAAACTTCATAGTATTATGGTTCATTTTCTTAAAAACTATGGGCTAAGTTAAAATTTCGGTATTATACGAACCATTACTAGTCCCAAACTCAATGGGGTCACATGACCCTGTTCCCGAAGGGTAGTTCCGCCCGTAGGTCGATCAGTACTTGATCATATATGCACACAAAAAAGTAAAATTTCTTGAGATGCGGCCAACCCCTAGGTAAAGCCTAGGTCAGTCATTGTACGTAGGTTAGTTATTGTAAATATCTAGCAGACGTAAACACCTGTGTTCCATTGTGGTTGATGCTGTGTTTACTGTTTTCAATGACAGATCAATTGTTTAATAGATTTAGCATCGAACTCATATAAAGGCATTCTACTTTGATGGTTTTATTTATATAGGCTAGCATGGGAAGATTGTGTGTTGGTGTGAAGTATGCACCGAACACATGGAGATTGTAACATGTCGAAAAGACCTCAACTTGTGGTAGTCGACTTGCAAAAAATCTTCACCTGTGTTCAAGACATCGACCCCAGCATTCGAAATGCCGCTCAACAAATTACCATCGGGGGTGCAAACAATGGATAAGCGGTGTTAGGAGTGCACACTCGATGTTCACAACGCTGCCCTCGCGTTTGTAACGGGGGCCAGTCAACGGTTTTAGGCTTTTCCAGCAAGTTTTAAACGAATATGTCGAGTTTTGAAAGGCATATTGGATACCGGGGAGTGCTAGGATGAGATCGAGGAAGGAAGACTCTAAGTGAGAGAGTAATTTTAATCAATCGGTCCCTTATGGCGCACCAAATTCATGTTTTTATACTTTAATTCATGATTATGCAAGGCTAATTCAACTTTGATCATCACCAGGTATGTGTATTGGGTTAGTACATGTATTCAGTCTGATTCTCATCTTTTCTAGACATGTATTATGCTTGAATATTGTTTGATTTCATCATTAATTGAAATTTGATTTCATGAGATATATGCATGGTTGTGAATGTAAGACATATGCTTATGATTTATTGTTAGCATCAGTCCATTATTGGCCTTGAAAAATTAATCATCATGATGTGGTGTTTAATTATAATCATGTTCTGATAGTTGTGTTTATAAGGGCATTATATGTGTATGATCGTTAATTATCCTTAAATCAGATTACTTATTCTTGTAATTATCCATGATTTCATGTATTGAGTTAACCATATCTACGTGGTTGTTAGAAAAGTTATATGAATCAGGTTATATATATTGTTTTCCAATTCCAAACCTTTGTGCGATCATATTTGCTTACTCGTATTTGTTAATCAATTATATTGTCTAGTCTTTAATCAATCCAATTAAATAAAGCTTTTTCATAATGTTGGCAATTGTGAATAAACCTAGCCCAAACACCATCTACTTACTCCTTATGGATTCGACATTCTACTTGCTCTACTAGTTTAAAAATATTAGAAAACATTTCTTTCTATCTCTAATCGGTACTTCAACGCCAGTCAATTGGTAATATTCTTAAGCTTATATAGAAAAAAAGACACCTTGAAACCATACGTTGTGGTGGGAGTGTTAAAAATGTAAGAAAATTTATATTAAAAATAAAAAATTCCATGTCGAAAATATTAATAAAAATAAGCACGTCGCAACGATAAATTGGATTTTATAAAGTATTATAATTGAAAGTTGTAATAGTAAAACAAACGAATGTAAATTACCAACTCTTGATCGAAGCAGCTTTGTAAGTATGTTTGTGTTTTTTTTTACTTGAAAATTTTATTCGGAATATATTCTAAAAGTAATGAGTTAAAAAAATACTTTTATTTAAAAAATAGTTGGGGATAAAATTGCAAAGCATTTATATAAATGATAAGAATAGTTATGAGCGAAGCATATTGTAACTTCTTACGAGTCATATATAACTTCAAAAATTCACGTATGAAACTGAAGTGACTTGCATATACTGCTTCAATCACTTGTACAGTTAATAACTATTTTGAGTGACACGGACTTTGATAAATGTAATATGTATAATGTTATTTTGCAAAATATTTAAGTGATGTTTAACGACATGTAAGTCACTGTCTTAATGATTCAGATGTGTGAATGTTCAGCATTTAATGGTTCAGATTGTTTGTTTCGCGAGCAAATGTTTGAATAGTTTAGACATTTGCATCTGAATGGTTAAGCATTATACTAATGATAAATGGTCAAGATGTCTAATGCTAAATGATTTAGACATTAAATCTTAATTGGTCAGACATTTCGCTTTAAATAGTTAAACGATATACTAACTCTTAATGATTTAACGTTTAATGGTTCAAACTTTTTGTTAGTTCAATTTTTAATCATTTAGAGATTATCAAGCATCTCCTTAATCTTACTATGTGTGAATGTATCACTGACTGTTTGTTTGTGTTTAAATGCGGATCAAGGACAAAATTTATAACAAACTGTCCTTTTCCCAAGTATATGTCAAAGTTCACAGCTTCAAGCTCGAACAAGGTGTCAATCAACTTATTCAAATGCTGCAGAACAACAAAATAAGAGAAAATTACCATATATGGTCATTTGAACATAACAAATATGGTTTTACATACTAGCTATTGACTTCAAATTTAACAAAAGAAGTCAATGTATCATCACCGGGCGATACAAATCCATGTGTATTACCAAATTGATTTAAAAGAAGCAAAACATAAACGATACAATTTCCCATATGTCTTTACTGAAATGGAAATACCTATTCATATTAGGGCGAGATTTCATTTTTTTTAAATTTGGGTGAGACGAGGGCGATATCTCATGAATGTGTATCGCCTTGGCCTTTATTTTGGCGATACATCATGTATACGTATCGCCTCCCGGCGATATTTTGCCACGTGACTAATTCTCATTTGTTGTCTATTTTGGTATTTTATATAGTCAAAGGCTATTATGTAAATTTTAATTGGTCAAATGGCTATTTTGGTAAATTTCCCACAGAATAATATTATACTCACCAGTTTCGATACATGTAGACGGGTATGAGATCGGTTTTTGGATAATCGGGTTCTAATACCACATACGTTGTATACCCGTAGAAAGTTTTTATAAATAATCTTGTATATGGTCTCATACTTGAATACAGTTACCAATAATCATCTCGTGTGTTTCGGGTTCTGGTTTTTTTGTCATCAGTACTGCTTATGACCCATTCAACTTAGTGAGGGACGATCGAATATGAAAATAAAAATTTTAATTTTCGTATATAATTAATATATGAATATGAATAGACAATCATTTAAAATTTTTGTAGCATTTTCATTATACAATAATAATATGTATTTTGTATGGATTTAATTAAATCACATGACTGAAATTTTGATCTCTATCATTAAGGGTGCTAAAGAAAAATAGCTACGCAACCATCAATTAAAATTTGTGTATCATTTTCATTATACAACAATAAATATGTATATTGTATGGATTTAATTAAATCACATGACTAAAATTTTGATCTCTATCATTAAGGGTGTTAAAAAAATAGCTACGCATTGCTTTAGATTGTCGTTCGTGGTGCAATGTGTTTGAAAAATGGTTGTTATAGTTCATTTCATATATTAGATGACTGAATCAACGAACTGCAACTATTCATAGAGTACAAAAAATTGAAGTAATGTAGTTAAACAATACGTGAAACTTTAATCTCGGGTCTTTATTATAAAAATTTTCGTAATCAACTTTTTTTAATAAATCTATAAATTGGTATAATGATCAGAAAAATTGTAAATCTTAAAGATTTTTTAAGCATTTTTTTCTTGGAAAATTTTATAGAAATATAACCAACTTTTATAATTGTACCAATTAAATCACTCAAACTTCTTTTGTTTCATTTTAATCACTCAACTTGTGAATAATGTGCTAATATTATACATTTTACTTGTTTAACAAATTAAAGTGCATATGTGGCCTATTTATTTTCTTTTTTTTAACTTATTGACTTCACATTAACAAATTTATAAATTAAATGAATATTAAGTTTTAAAAATATATTTACTTATTCGTCAAAAATACTAATTATATTAAGCTTTAAAAACATATTTACTTAATGGTAAAAATACTAATTATATATATATATAATTATATATATATATATATATATATATATAATATATATATATATATATATATATATATATCTGTTTGGAGCCTACTAAATATTTTTGAAAAATTCATACTAAAAATGTCAAATAGTAGGTTCAAACAAAAGATCGACGTATTTTTTCAAACTAAAAAAACGGAGCAATGTCTTTCCTTTTTTTAATTCATACTCCAATAATCCACAAATAAATATCCAAACTTCATAAACCCTCCACTTACAATTTTTATGCATCTCAAAATACATTATTTTAAACGAAAAATAATAATAATGAACTTGAAGTAATTATTACCTCTTGTTCAAAGTTTTTTTCTTTTTGTTCGCTAATTGTAGGATCAATTAGGGTGAATATTTTAGAAATTAATCGATATTTTTTGGAACAGATATGTTTCTACAACTTCATATTAATTTAAATTATAATTGTTAATTCCAAGTAAACAATTTTTTTTAAAAAACAAAAAAGCTTGAATGACTAAATTAAAACAAAAAAAGTTTGAATGATTTAATTGGTACAGTTATAAAAGTTGGTTATATTTCTATAAAGTTTTCCCTTTTTGTTAGATAGATGACAGAAAAAATCGTAAACAAGTTTTATCCACCACGTATTGCTAAAGTAAGAAAGTGGTGTCGAAGAAAATGTCTTCCTTTCAGAAGAGTTCGGGGTAGCGATTGTTTTTGGTTAAATACATATAGAGCCGGACCATCAATTAGAAAGATAAGGGGATGTTATGTTCATTTCACAAAGTTGAAGGGTTATAAACTAATTTCCTTTGAATGTGTTTGTGCATGTATCATTTTCCCTTCATAACTATCTAAAAACATGTTAATTCATGATTTAGTACATTGGAGACATTAGTTGTCGAAGAACTAAATCAAACACATCTTAAAAAGTAATATTGGATAAAGAAGTGAAGTTCAATCTGGTTTTTTTTTGCTTTCATCTGACTTAAAACCTGAATAAAGTAACGTTGGTATATACATGTGCAAAAATCTACGCTTAAGAGAAATCATGCTCATTTGGTTTACAAAACGTGGTCAACCCAACTTGTATTGACTTTTGACCGACACTTAAAAGTTAATCGTTTAAACCTGAAAAAAGTAGCATTTGCATATACATGTGTCAAAATCCGGGCTTAAGAGAAACCATGCTCATCTGGCTATAAAACAATTTGGTCAACCGGCCCATTTTGGCTTTTGAGTTGACACTTCAATATTACAAACTTGAACATGAAAGAAATAGTATTGGCATATATGCAAGCATAAATCCAAGCTTAAGAGAAATATGGTTCATTTGGCTTAAACAATTTACCGGTCTGTTTAGACTTGACATTTAAAAGTTACACACTTACATCCGAAAAATGTAGTATTGGCATATACACGTGCATAAGTCAAAGCTTAAGAGAAATCGGGTTCATCTGGCTTAAACAATTTGGGCATCGATGGAGCAGAAGCGACGACACCTTCTTTGTGGCTAATACCTTTTCTGGTATTTGCAGCAAATCTTGATGCCAATATAGTAGCTCCCAAATGCTGGGCATTTTGGTCATTTTCTCCATCACCATCATCATCATCATCATTATAGTATTGGTACAAGCCTTCTTGCCTAGCCAGTTCTTCAGCCAATTTCTTCCTCTTATGCCTCCTCCAAGCAGCTTGTATAAAACATGCTCCCCAAGTTCTCCACTGGTGCGAGTAGTACCTGAAAATAATGATGGAAATTTCAGCCCTTTTTACATTTAAATAAGCTTATTCGGGTTATGTGTTATTTCTAACGGGTCAATTGAGTTAAGCTAAAAGATTTAACTAGAAAGCAAACGGGTCGAAAGCATTCAAATACATAAAACCTCTTAAACCATTTTGTTAAAGAAGTTCATAATATTTTCTTTAATTAGTATAGCTTTTGACCCGTTACCCAACTAGCTTGCCATTCCATTTCACCAACCATACCTGAATGCGTGTTGCAGCTTCTTGCTATGAAGACGTTTAAACTGTTTAGCCACGAATCTTAAATCTTCTGCTCGAAGTGCAAATGCTTCTACTTCATTTAAAGCTTTCACAGTTCTAGTTGAGGATGGGAGATTAACATTTGAGTCAGGGGTCAAAGCCCAAGTGAGCAGTTCTTCACCACAAAAGTCACCAGGTTTAAGAGTGATTGAGTTAAAGAATCCAGATCGTCCTCCATTGGTTGTGGAACTCTCAAGTTGACCACGTATCACAAAAGTCATCTCGTTGACTGGATCCCCTTCACGAACCAAATATTGACCTTTCGTGCTCAATGATTGAACAAGGTGTTCACATATCACATCTAAGAGCTGATCGTCATCCATTTGCGAAAAGAAAGGAACCTGTAAGAGAAATACAAACTAAAATATGAAAAAGAATCAAGTATGACAACATTTGACGCCTTAATCAAGAAATACAGATCAGTTTTATGTTGCACAAAAAGATAAAGAACTTACACGACGAACAAGGGCTAAGCAAAGATGCCTTTGAATTTGACGTCTTAAATCCAAAGGAAGAGCACGGAGAATATCTTCTTCATCTACTCCTCTTGTAGCAAGCCATTTATACTGAACAAATCTACGAATTTTATCTTGTAAATCAGGTGGCAATTGTCTATGCCTCATCCACTCTTCAGTGTCTCTTCTTTTGACCCGCCACTCTTCCAGTCTTGCTGTTGTAGATTGGAGGTACGTCTTCACAACACAATTAATCCGTCAGTTTTAGAATGGTGAAAAAAGATGTGAGTTGTTTTTCTTCTTTTCAAAGAAAGGATAGATATACTTTGTACCTGCATATTGCCAATGAGCAAACAGAATATAACTAAACCTCCAAGGCAGACACTACAGCCAAAGAGTGTTTCTCCAATACTAGTACTTGTCTCTAAGTTTTGGCCGTACGAACTGCATACCATCATCGAGTGGTTTCAATGTTTTTCGCCAATTTATAGTGAACAAATGCACCGTGTAGAATCTGTAAGAGGGTGTTTCATGTTTAAGCGTGCATTATGAAACTCGTTATGTGATTATGATTTTCAAACAACCAGTTTTAATAAAACAGACTGTAAGTGATTGTGCATTAGTTAGAAATTATCTCAATGGTTGAAGAATTTGAGTAATTAAGAAATTAACACATAAAATGACCAAATAAATTTTTTTGTACTTGTGTCTCAAATTAGGTTGCATATACAAACATAAAATAAGCTCAGTTGTAACTCGCAGTAATCAAATAATCAGTTTCTGAACACGAATCCAAACACCCTCTATTCCTCTAAATCTCTAATATAGCTAGAAGGTTAAAACTTATCATCAAATGTAAAACAGCCCATACCTTAGACTTTTCAAGCCAAACCAAAAGCAAAAAAAGTACTTTTCAAAGAACGTTGCAGACGTAACTCCTTCGGTGAAAGCAGGGGCATACATCCCAAACGTAAAATTAATAGGGCTAATTTCAGCACTACAATTGCTCAAGACTTTTGTTTCTTTCAACCACTCATCACGGCCTGGCTCATCCACATGGTCACAATCAAAATACACACGATTGCAGGGATAAGTCACGTTTTCCTCTTTTCCACATTCTTCTTTCCAACACGAGTATTGCCGTTCGATAGCCAGTAGATACCATGTAGCCCCAATAACCTGCACTGGCATTAGAAAAACAAAATAAATACTAACTGTCCCATATAATTGTTCTATTTGACCCATTTGAGTCAGATCACAACCACCCAACTAACCAATCTGTACCCAATATCTTTACAGTATTAAAGCAAGTAAACGATAAACGGTGAAAAGACTATACAGCAGAGTTTGCTTACATGACTAGCAAGCATATAGAGCATGATATAGTAAGCTGCACCAGCCCAAGCCGTTTTGGCAATCACACCGGTAGTCTTGGTAATGCGTTGGTTCAAAGGAAAAATGACAAACAATCGTGGAATATACTGAATGATGATAACAAGTGACATCGAATGGTTCGCGTGAGCAGCTGTAGGACTTTGCACTGCTGGCATTACAAACCATATGAAAAGCTGCAATACACAAACAAATAAACATTGTATCATCACCTACATTCAGATTCCCTAAAAAAGTGATCTTGAACCTAAATTCAATGAAGTAATCATGAATATACATACCTGAGGCAACGGAAGAGCAGCAGCTAAATCAACAGCAAACCCTGTCCTCAAATACCTAAGCGCAATCTTACGCGGGTCCATAACAAGATCCCCCCTCCCGAACACCCTCGAATTCGGGGCCACATAAGCCGTACGAAACTTGATGAAAATATGAATAAAAGAGATCACATCAATCAACGAACGCCAGACAGTGATGATCGCGGCAAACCCATAATCAGACCGCATGCAGTACTTCCTCCTCGCGATCTCGGGAACGAGGAAGTAGAGAGGGTCGACGAAGAGGGCGTTGAGGCAGGTGATGAGGAACATGTAGTTCCATCGGGTGATGAATTGGCCCCCGGGATCGAAGATTTGAGTCCACCATGAGTCCTTTGAGTTGTTGGGGAAGGTGGAGGGTGTGGGTTTGGAGATTATTGCTGTTGATGGAAGACGAATGTAACTCATGGTGATTGGGATCCATGAAACATTGTTGGAAATTGTGGTGATTTTCATGAGAAATATGTATGAAACCCTAAGAGAGAGAAAGGGGGACAAATTAACGGTTTCACATTAAGAAGCGCGAGTTAACAGAAATTTAAATATGTGGACGAAAATATTTAGCATTGATGGATCACCCGACCCGGGAAACTGGTTAAAACGGGTTTGACTTGGTCAAATGTGAAAACTAAAAACATATTTTTTTGGGTTTTATATAAATTTTAAGATTTTTTTAACTTTTTTTCCCGTAATGTCTTTAGTTCTATGACTTTTGAAATATAACTTTTTATGCATTTCTACAACATGTTTATTTTTCTTTATACTTCGATGTAAATCTTATTCAAAACTAAATCCGGTCAAATATAGCATTTTTCTTTTTATTTTAAATCAATTTTATATTTCTTAACGCTACCATAACTCGGGCTTATTTTAATTCACGCTTCGATATAAATTTTATCCAAAACCTAGCCGTCGCAACACACGTGCATAACCTACTCGTTGTTTGTACTCTGTTATTTATTATCAAATTTGATTACATCAAAGTAACCATATCTTATTTGTAATTTGATTCAGTTTTAAATTTAAAAACTCAAAACTTAACAACTTATACGGCAAATAATATAAGATTCGGGGGCATTAATTTACCAAACGTGCAAAGTTTTACTATTCTTTAACATGATTAGGGATGGGAAAATAAAATTTATACCTAACGGTGAGAGCCCGAAACAATCTAACGGGAAAAGTCCTAAACAATCAGGACAAGTATTTAGGTATTGAGCCATGTATAGGAACGGTTTTAGAAATTTCATAGGTCTATAACATGTAGAGTCAAAGGCTATATGGTTAAAGTTGTTAAAAGTTTGAACTTATTTAAAATAGAATATCTAAAAATATAGTTAAATATCTAACATGTCAAGTCGTGATTTGCATTCAGTTTTTTTAACCACATAACACATACATTAAAGATAATCTTGTAAAGTAGGTTTATTATCTGAATAAGTAAGAGATTTGTGCTAGTTGATTTTGATACATGTTTGACTTTTGGTATTAAAAGCACACTTCTTTGATAGATGAATTAAATAACTATAACTCATTATACAACCCGTATGACACACTCATATCATGACATCAACGGAGTTAGACACAAATTAACCATCTATTCCTTTACACAATCCAAGCACCCAACCCGCGTGCTTGGCCTGAACCTCGTTATAATGCTTTAGACTCTTACAAAAGCAGTTAACTCGTTTTCGATCGTTTACATATCGATTCAAAAAACCATCATACATTCACTCAATCATTCAGCATTATAAAACAAACCTCTGATATAACATGTAAATCATGAACTGCAGATTCCTTCTTCAAGTCAATTTTATGCTCAAGCTTCACCATATATACCTGAAGAAAGGAAAATTATCTATTTATGAAAATAAATAAATGAAAAAACAGATATCAAAAAAAGGTAGGGAGACCAATACAATGTTGATTGTTGTGGTCAATTTTTTACAAGTTTCAGACCAATGTTTCCTGATTCAGACATTTCAACAACTTATAAATCAGTTTAAAGCAATGATGAATCAACGACTCCTATGCTTGGCTGCTCGGCGCTCGCTCCTACTTCCAGCTTCTCCTTTCTCAAATTCATAACTTGCTTTATTATTTGCAATTAAATTTATCCATTTATATATATCTCGCATCATGTGTTGATACTTTGATATTATCCTTATTGCCTCCGTCAGGCATCTTATCACTTGTGTCATATCACATCTCGCTGTAAAGTTCGTCATCACATCTCAGTTGATATCTTGTGTATCTAACCTTCACTTGTCTAGATATTACTTAAAAAGATCCAAGTTCCTTTCTACCAGAACTCCTGATTTCAGTTTATATCGTACCCTTGCAGGTGCAGTATGGTATCTAACCTTCACGTGTCTAGATATTACTAATACGATTCAACAAGTTTGTTTGTATACGTATGATCCTTGTGAAATGCACCTTAAGGAAATCAAGTGTATTCTTCACTACTTACAAGGAACTCCCCTCATAGGCTGCATGTTATTTTGTAATCACAATTGATCACGTGTCCTCCATAGATGCCAACCCGGTGGGGTAAGGCAAGGTTTCCTGATACACGTCATTTCACTTCATTGTATTTGCTCTTTGCTATTACACAACCCGCGGAGCTATTACTAACTATGTGTGTGGTTAAGGTTGCAATTTTCATGAGGGTGCTATAAATGACAGATCAATCTATGCCACTTTTAGAACGCTTACATAAAGAAAAAAGATGTTACCTTTTGCAGATTTCATTAAGGTTCCTGTACCCATTGTAGAATATAAACCACATCAAGACAACAACCAAAGCATCTATCATAAGTTAAGCTGATCAAAGACTCGAAACAAGGTCAATGACAAGAAATGCAAGTCAAAGATGACAACTTTGACCCATTTACTAACGAATGAGTCATTTAGGGTTAAATAGGTTAAATGAAAATTTTGATAAAAACGAAATTGGACATCTGAGCAAACATGTCAAATGAGGTTATAAGGCGTCTATATGTATTTTTAATGCATACAACCCCCTAAATCATTTTATTCAAAGATTTAAATTATATTTATTATAGTATATACTATTTTAATAACCATATTAAGTTCCTTAAATATTTCAAAAATTAGATATAAGTGTTTTTGGGTAATTCCAACCCGTACCAAAAATGGGCATATTTTGAACTGTTACCCAACCCACTCTTCTTGTCACCTCCTATGACACCTATGTTAGGCTTGTATATGCAACTATTAGTCATGCTTGCAGGCATACTAATCCAAAGTTTTGAACTATATATGCTACATTAATATTAGCAAAACACAAACTAGCAGATATAATTATCGAAAAGGATACTGAACAAATAGCGCTCCCATGGGTCCAACATGTATAGTCCAAAAGTGACATTGTAAAGGTAGATTTTTCTTTGAGCCCAGTTCATAGACATAATATCAAACCTACAAACATAAGCACATAGTTAAAAAAATGTAAGAACTACAAGAAAATAGCATAAGTATATACATGCGATGTCATCAATCGTGAAATCCAACAAGCATGCATAGATATATTCAGTCACTCGATGCAGGCCTCGATTATATTTCCACAGTATAAAAAAACAAGATGTTACAAGAACTCAAACCTCATGTTATTTTGACAACTTTGCATAGCCTGTAGAACTAATGGAATTGAAGCATAATATGTGTAACAGAAAATGTTATCTATTTTAACATTTAACAACTTGGGAGAAAACCAGATATATAAACAAACTAAATGACAAAATGATACACAAATGCTAACATTCTTAAACAAGGTTATATATGTTAAAGCCCCTAACAAATCCAGACTTCCATTCATTGCACTTTCAACTTTTTAAACTTCTATTGCAAGTTTTTAGAATTTTCAAACTTTATTACTATTTCCAACTTCATATACCCTCTATTTGTAACTACCATGTACTGCATTTCAACTCTCATGTCCTGTAATTCAGGTATATTTCATTATAATCTCCTCACAATCAAAGTATAAAGTTAAAAGATATAAAACAGCAAACTTTGAAGGAAACCATAGCATGCGTTGATCAAATAGCAGAATTAGGGCATTCAGCATTCACAATCAAGAAACTGAAGATCCAAATGCTCAAATTTACATCAAATGGGAACAAGTTTACAAGAATCCAGATCCAAACTCCCACATATCCCAAAACAATTGGGTGTAATCCATTATAGATATTGTAACAAAAGGTTAATAATTTCATCGATCAACAGATTATAACCATGGTGGGTCGTTTACAAATTGATTCATATCCCACAAGCAAACAAAAGGGGAAACTCAAACAATTGAGCATAGAAGCATGAGAGATCTTGAAACGAACCTGTAATGATGTAATCTTTGGCTTCAGTAGAGAAATCGAGCAGCGAAAGAGAAGGGATCTGAAGAATTGATGCCTCAATATCACATATGAGACACTTTCATAAACGTTTTGTTATAGGCTAAACATTTAAACTTTTTCATAAAAATACTCAAATAGTTTAACTTATTACATAAGCACTTTTAGAAAAATATAAATATAAGTATATGGAAAATGATCACCAGTGATTGTGTTGGGTTGACATAAAGATGACAGATACATGTGTTTGTGATTTCGATTAAAATCTAACCCAAATTTGTTTAGACTAAATTTAAACCGTAGAATTACATGTTGAGTTTGTGTTGTGATGGATATTCACACCCTTAGTCATAAAGACTCTAAAACATAAAGTTAATTACGATAATATATCATGTAGTCCTCATGTTTTAGC
Source organism: Flaveria trinervia (assembly GCA_025506515.1). NCBI lineage: Eukaryota > Viridiplantae > Streptophyta > Magnoliopsida > Asterales > Asteraceae > Flaveria > Flaveria trinervia. The sequence continues at coordinate 74,289,525 of CM046441.1, read as the reverse complement.
AGGGTTAACTCAAAGCTAGTAGAGTTAGGGTTTTGGGTCTTTAAATTTTAAAGAGCCTTCAAAATTTGATAAAGTAGGTTTATATAATTATATGAGTTTAAATATTGTTGGGTTGAACAAGTAATTAAATGCATTGGTCTTTAATTACAAAACAAACATTGATTGCTTTCAAAATTGTCGTCTCCTTTAATTAATAAAAGAATGCAGTTGTGAATGCGAGAATTCCGGCAACTGAAACGTCACCATAATTTCTTTAATTAAATCGATTGATCCTCAATCAGAAAAGTCACCATAATAAAGCGGCGATTTCCAACGATTTACATCGAATCAAAGCTTTTCTGAGCTGCAAATTGCGTTGGCGTGTTACTTAGTGTTATTGAATCTGAAATTCTAATTCTGTTGTTCTTGACATGTTTTTGCGACTTGCCGGTTAAAGATTGCTAGCAAAGAAATCAAATTGCAAACAAATTTTTGGAAGTTTCCTTTGACTCTAGTTTTCAAGGTCAATTTCTTTTCCAATTCTAGATTCTATTTTTTTTAGTTTTTGTTCTAATTTTGTGTAGCTGGATCAATTGTACTGTATTTTTGTTTGTTGTTTAGTAAAAGTTTGCAATTCTAGATTGTTTTTGCTTTAAGTAACTTTTTAGATAAGCAGTAGTGTCTATTATTTAATCTGATTATTTAGTATTTGTGGTTTAGTAGATTGTTATTTGTAAGTACTAGGCTGAAACTTGCATATTGCTTATTTGTTTGTTTAGCAAAAGTTTGCAAGTTGTTGTTTGTTGTTTTAATTACTTACCTGAATCTGTCGTCCACCAAAATCTCATATATAAGTATAATGTCGACTAGAAAGTATGAAAGTGATCATATGAAAAGACAAAAGAAATAAAAACGAGAAGCCTATATGGATTACAAAAATGGTCTTTGCTTAAATTTGTAATTACTATTAAAACTAACAAACACCTAAGTGTAGATGAACCTAATGATGAACCTTTGAATACAAATGAACCAAATGATCAACCTTCAAATGTAGACGAACCTAGTGATAAACATTTAAGTGTAGATGAACATTTAAATGTAGATGGAGAACCTGTAACTATAATGAGCCTTTAAATGTAAATGAGCCTTTGAATATATATGATCCAAATAATTAGAATAATATGAATACTAATTTAAGAGATTAAAAAAGGTCCAATTAGGATTTGTGATTATGATTTTCCGGTAGATGAGCATTTTAGGAGCTTTAATTCTTCTCTTTATAAGCAAAAGATGGCAAATGGAGAAAAAAATGAAAGAAGGTGGTTGGTTTACTCGATAGAACTAGATAAAGTATTTTGTTTTTGTTGCAAGTTATTTGATGTAAATTTTTCATGTAAAAGTAATTTGGACACAATATGATAATTTTTTAAGTACTATTGAAATGATTGCAGACTTTGATCCAATAATACAAAAGCATATTCGACGCATAAAAAATAAAGAAATTCATAATCATTATCTTGGACACAATATGCAAAATGAACTAATTAGCTTACTAGCAAATGAAATCAAAACTAAAATTATTAATAGAGTTAAGAAGCTAAATATTTTTCAATTATACTTGATTACACACCCGACACAAGTCACAATGAACAGATGTACATCATTTTAAGATGTTAGATACTTTTTCAACACCAATAGTTGTTAAAGAATACTTTATAGAATTTTTAATAGTAGATGATACAACTAGTAAAGGTATATTTAATGCTATTGCCGAAGAAATTAATAAATTGGGTCTTGATGTAGATAACATTAGGGGACAAAGTTATGATAATGGATCAAATATGAAAAGAAAACATCAAGGAGTACAAAAACGATTATTAAATATTAACCCTAAAGCATTTTACATACCATGTGGTGCTCATAGTTTAAATTTAATAATTTGTGATATGACTAAATCTTGTAGAAAGGCTAGAGATTTGTTTGGAACAATACAACGTATTTATTGTTTGTTTTTATCATCCCCTAAAAGATGGAAATTTTTAAAAGATAATGTTCCATATTTAACTATTAAATCATTATCATAAACACGTTGGGAAAATCGCATAGAAAGTATTAAAGCAATTAGATTTCAAGCTTCACAATTAGGAGAAGAATTATTGGAATTATATGATGACGATGATGATGATGATGACGATGATGATCTTACATTTAAAAGCGAGACTAAATCCTTAGCTAGAATTGAATTAGGAAATTTTGAATTTTTACTAGGCATAGTTATTTTGTATGATATTTTGTATGCTATTAATATAGTTGGTAAGAACTTACAAGCAAAAGACATAAGTATTGATGATGCTATAATTCAATTAGATGGACTTGTTCGTTTTAAAAAAATATAGAGACGGTGGATTTAAAAGGCTATGATTGCAGCTAAAGAAATTGCTATAGCGATGAATGTAGAACCTACTTTTCATGAGAAACGTATTATTCGTAAAAATAAAAAATTTGATGAAAATGTTGATAATGAAACTTTGAAAACGCGCATTGAAAGTTTTAGAACTGATTACTTTTTATACATAGTAGACCAAGCTAGTTTTTTACTTAAAAGTAGATTTGAGCAATTTAAAAAATTTGAAATTATCTTTGGTTGTTTGTTTACTATTAAAAAGTTAAAATCCATGGATGAAGAAAGTTTAAAAGAGAAGTGTATCAACCTAGAAAATATTTTAAAACATGATGATGTTTTTGATATTAATAGATTAGATTTATTTCAAGAATTAAAAATGTTAAGAGATATTATTTCTTTAGAATCTAACACACTTATTAATATATTGAATTATATTAAAATTTACTTCTTTTTCAAATGCATATATTGCTTATAGAATTTTGTTAATATCCATGTAAGTGTTGCCTCTGTAACATCTCGTATTTTTGTTAACTAAAAGTTAACTTCGTTTATGCTTATAAGGGTCATTATTGACAATTATGAAACTCACGTGTTATTTATGATTATTCTTTTTAGTTATCACTAACTTTTAATATATGAAAGTTAAAAATAAAAATATCAAATAATATTAATCATGTTAATATTAATAGTAGTAATAATAATACAAGTTATACTAATAATACTAATAACTATAATGATAATAATAATAATAATAATAGTAATCATAATAATAATAGTAACAATAATAATATTAATAATAACAATAAAATTGATAATAATAATATTAATAATAATAAGGAGATTTTTATTAACTAAAACTTAAAACAACTAAGCTAGGGGGTTAAATTGTTATTTTTAAAACTTTAAATGCAAGTTTTGAGCATAAAATAATAAAACAAAACTGCAGGGACCAAAGATGTAATTAACCAAAACCCACCCCCCTTTCAACCCCGTTTTTCCGGTAGCTCTCCGGCCGCCCACCGGCCGCCCACCGGCCGAGCTCCGGCGAGGCCAAAAGCCTCGATGTTTTTTGAATTTCAGCCAAGGAAAAGATTCCTAACCATTCACAAAAGGGATTCGAAACGATTGTTGTGTTTCATTGAAGATCTAACATCGGTTACAAGAGCTTCCAAACTCGAGTAACCGTCGGGCTCTAATCATCAACCGTTTTGGCATTTAAACCTAATAATAACCTAATTAAACCAACTTGTTCGATCATAAGACAACATCTAATCGATTACAACATTCAATTGCACCTGAAACAAGCCCAAACAATCGAATACAATCATCATACTTATCGCGACCTGCACACGAGTCGAACACAACCCTCTACATGAGTGGAACTACAATTGATTGAGGGTTTTCAATCAAACTCTCTTGTGGAAGCTTCCTGTACAACGAATTTGTTTATGAACATCGTTTGAGCATCCACCAAGGTTGTGCATAGGCCGTGTCTTGTTCATCACTCGATCTTGTGCTAACACTTTGAAATCAGGTAATTGATTCACCTACACACTCGGTTTTCATAGGGATTAAAAGCCCTAACCTTAATTCGGCTATCTTACACGAATTAATCCTCAATTTTGGGTTCGTTTGATCTAGGGTTCATGAGAAAATTTGGGGATTGTTTCAACTTTGGTATTAAACGATTAAAAACATAATCTAAACACGGCTGAGGGCCTTGGTTCACTGGTTCCATGTTCACCTTTCCACTTAGAGGTCACGGGTTCGAACCCGGTGACCTCCATTATTTTTTTAAGGATCTTCTGCAGATTTTAGAAATATATAAAAATTGCTAAAAATTATAAAAAAAATCATTTTATAAACTATATTTATTTTAAAACCATTTAATTATTTTTCTGTAATTTATTTATAAAAATATTCTTAAATTTTTATTTTTATTCTAAAGCTAATGACATAGTTAGTATATTTTTATAAAATTTAGACTTTAAATACTAGTTTAATTTATACAAACTATTATTCCAAATATTGCCTTTAAATTATTATTTAAATCGTGTCTATTTTATTACAAAAATTTATTTAAACTTTATAAATATTATAAAATTATTATAAATGTTATTCTTATCTTTATATAAAATATAAATATATTGTTCCCAAAAAAATATAATTGATATTCATTTGTTAAATATAATTGACAAAGGCCCAAACATCAAATTGAATTTTAGTTCACGTTAATTGTTAAACTTATTATTGAGCTTTAACCTTGTGAACATATATTTAGATGCCTTGTGAAGATTTACGTTGGAGCGTTGCTTACCTTATTCTTATTAATCATCTATTATATACTTATTGATCAAGTGAGTTTCCTTGCCCCTTTTTTACAATTTTCATACTATTTGGGGTGAAACATGATACTTATACATCATACACTTATAAACGTTTGAGACTTGTAAAGCACTTGCAATTCATCTTTATATTTTGTCATGGTTATTTGTGTGTTGTAAGTGATTATATGAGATGCATAGTTTGTTTACAATCATTAACTATTGCTAGCCTGGCGACGTCTTAAATCTTTGGGCTTGATAAGCCTATTTGGTGCTAAAGCCGAGGTATTTCCAGCTCTGATGACGTATTTTGTAATGCCTTTTGAAACTTATAATTTTAATATTTACACTTAAATATAGCGTTATGTGGCTGTGAACAATCTTAACCCTCACATCTCGACGATTCCGCCGTCAAGGTTGGGGTGTGACAGATTAGTATAAGAGCCCATAACTATAGGGATTTAGGTTATTAGAAATGGTGACCTAGACTATAGCTTATGCATGAATCTCATAGAATAATATTTATATTCTTGGATATATATATTGTTTACATGCTACATAATGTTATGCCATACTTATGTGCAACTTGATGCCTTATGCAGGATCGTTGAAGGGTGTGAGCTACAACACAACAACACAAGAGGAGATTAACCAAACTTTAATCAAACAGTAAACTGGATTAACCAAGATAAGACACTAAGAACACAAGTAATGTAAGAGACAAAACATAAAGAACACAAGTGTATGGTTTTCAAGAATGCAGTATATTGCTTTCTCTATGTTCTATTACAAGTGTTACAAAGCATAAATAAAAGATACAAGAACATGAGATACTTATACTACATCCTACAGCTGGCTATACTATGGAAGCCAGCTGGATACAATTGACTAGACACAAACAAAATCAATTGTAGAGTCAAAAGGCAGATTGCCTTTTGACTTGTGACTATGACATGCCATAGCTCATATCCTTTTCTATTACAAAAAGGATAAAGTACATAAAGTAGAAAGTATACAGACTCAAGACCTCAATGTACAGTTACCAAAAGCATGGACCTTTTCACCAACTCATGTAAGTTGGTGACTTGCAGAGGTGCAGCGGAAAGGTGTCCAGCTTTATAGAAAAGTACATCAGAAAAAGCATGTCTTAAAAGTATTCGGAAGAAATCTGTCTTCATAACTTGAAGCTTCGGAAGACTTTGTCTTTGAGGCTTTGGAAGACTTCATCTTTGGCTTCGGAAGATATTGGTCTTGGCTTCGGAAGATTTCACACTTAGAATATTTCTGTTGAGTGTGTGAAACTTCCGAAGCATTCTACTTCAGAACTTGTGCAGCAGATTAAGCCTTGGATGTTTGGGTTGCATCAGCCTCTTCATTAGTCTTTACAAACTCCCCCTAGGCTGAATGCTACCAAAACACTAAGAAGACTTCAGATATCAATAGTCGTCATTAGAATGATAGCCATTCTTTTCTTCAAGGGATGATCAGGATTCTTCAAACTGTCAAAGTATCTTCTCATGTCAAAGAGATCATGCAGAGGCAATTGAAACATGTCTTGCCATGTATAAGTGTCTTCAAAGCCTTGATCTCTAATGACATGCCACCTTTCTGGATTTGTGGTGTATGTCCAAGACAAGATGGGTCTTCCTGATGCAAGAGGAGCTACTAAAGTTGGAGTTGGTTGAGCATCCTCTGGCTGCACATCCTCAGGTTGTTCTGATTCATCCTGAGGTTCAGAAGAGGATGCAGGCTTCTTCTTCTTAGACTTTGGTTTAGAAGCCATCCTCTTCTTTCTCTTCCAATTTTAACTGAGAAGACTGGCCTGCAGCACCAGATTGATCTTTACTGTCTCTCTTAGTTGGGACTTCCTCTCTCTCAGGCTCAGAAGGAGAGGGAGGTTGACCCTGTTGTGGATCAGAAGATGAAGCTTGCTGAGCATTAGCAGGATGTCCGGGTTGTGTTGTGTCTGTTTGTTCAACCTTAACCTCCACTTCAGGTGGGGCCTGACTTGGAGTGGAGTGTAAGTCAGTGAGCACTCCACTCTTGATCTTCTGCTTGATTACCCTGATATGCTCATCCATAGTGGATAGAGACATGGGTCCAAGTCTCCTTCCAAAGAATCCATACAGCTTCAAGAAGCTCATCATCCTCTGCTTATCAGCAGACTTCTTCATGCTCTTTTGGATGATGGCTCTTGACTTTGCAGCTTCTTCCCTCATCTTTCTCTTTGTTGTCTTTCTTTCCTTGACTAACTCAAGCTCAAGTTGTTTTAAATACTCAAACTCAACATAGTCATAAGGTAAGGGAAGGAGTGCATCTGCCTGATAGAGACCTGTGGCACTCAGGTAGTTAATCATCTTGATTCTTTCTTCTTCCTTATCTACCTGAGGTTCTTGTTGAGCCACATCCTCTTGCTCAGGGCTTTCTTGAACTGGTGAGAGGGTAGGCATACCTCTGTACAGTCTTTTTCTTTTTCTTTCTTCTTTGATCTGTACTAGGAGTTCTGCATCTTCTGCCTCCTTCTTCTCTCTTGACCTTTCCAGATCAACCAGCTCATTCAATTCATCCAAGGGGAGAGAAATTATATTATCTATGTCATAGTTCCTAGTCTACAGATAGTTGATCCTGACTGCCCTTAACTCATCATTCTGAGTATCTGGTCTGGGGGCAGCCCTGATTGCAGACTCCATGAGTCTTGAAGACCCAGAAGAGGAACCTTCTCCCCTCAGCTTCCTTTTCCTCTCTCTCTCCTCCTCTTCAATCTCTCAGATGTCATCTTTCTTTTCCCTTTGTCACTCACAGACCTTTGTGACCCAGGGTGGAGAGAGCTTTGGCCTTTATTGCTTGTTGCAGCATTTGAGCTCAGGCCAGAGAGAGGTTGAGAAACACCTTCACCAGCAGGTGTCTCAGAAGGAATATGGATCTCTGCAGCAGTTGGAGATGATGAGACAGGGCTCTCAGGTTCTGTCATTGGGCCTTCGGTCAAGGTTTCCCCTATGAAGCTAATCTTAGGGTTTGCCTCAACATCCAGTTGACCGATGACATTGCCTGATTGCCTTAGTCTCCTTCTTAGGCTGAACTCTGCAATGATCCTATCTTGGATTCTTTTGGCTAGTCTGTCAGCTTGTCTTTATTGGTTTGGGTTGACAAGTGGCATGTTGACTAGATCCAGACCTTCATAGTAGTTCAAGGTCTGAAAGTTGAAGACTTCTTGCTGTCCTTGACTCTTATGATGATGAGGCCTTCCAGTTTTGTCATACCTCCATCCAATGATGTGATTGAAGGATGATGGAGGTGACATAGCCCTTGGTATCCCATCCTCAAATAGACTCTGTATGAAGGAGTCTGTGTAGTCCACATCAATGTGAACTAGAGGAGGTTGCTGAGAATGCACACTTGCAAGTGAGGATGGTGAGTCCTCAATGTCCATTCGTCAGAGGAACTCCCCAGTTTCTGTGGCTGTTAAAGACTTTCTCCCCCTTTTTGTAGTAGCATCACCCACTTGCATAGGTGAGGCTGGAGGATAGATCAATCACACCCACAGGTTCTTGTGTTCCTGGTTGAGCTCGCCTTAAGGGTCTCCCAGCTAGTTTTTCCTTAAGAATGAAATCTCAAGTTGCTGATCATTGATCCTATTGTGTAAGTAGTCACCTGAGATTCAAGAGACTGACCTTTGAGACTAAATAGTGCATGTTTTGGATAGGTGTTGCACTTTATCTCAGATCCCCCTCATCTTCATCAGAAGAATCACTCGGGTGGAGAAGATTGGACCAGAGTCCTTTCTCTCATGACCAGTTTTGAGTTCTTGGCCACTTGGTTTCCTCTGCGTACTGGCAGTCTCAGTGAGATGTCAGTAGGCTGAGTTGCCATGGTTGAGGTCTTATGATGTACTCACTTGCAGAAGTGAGAGCCTCTTCCATATGGACATCCTGAACAGTGTCAGAGTTCCACCTCAGTGTAGGTGACTGATGTGGGATAGATATGGAGACTCAGGAGTACTCACTCTCTTTGAGTAGGGGAAAAGAAGAGAGACTCATTATACTCACTGAAACCTAGATCTTCATCAGTATAGAATTCAAGGTTGAATTGGTTGGTTGAGATCTATAGGCTGGGATGGTAACTGTCCCCTGAAAGTTTGATCACTTGAGTGTTGAGACTCAGAGTGATGGCTTAAGGTAGTAGGCTAATGAGCTCATCAGGCTGAGCATGAGGAACCTCAGCACTGATTCTTGAAATGATGGGAGTGGTCTGCTCCTCAGGAGAAGTGGGAGCTCCAGTATCCACTTCTTCCTGTATCAGGGTATATGGGGGCCTCCCTCAGACTGAATAGTTTGAGCAGGGGTTCGTTTGGATTTTCTTGGTAGTGATGGATATTTGAGGCTGTGTAGGTGGTTGGAAAGCAGCAGGTGTGGGTTAAACACTAGCTTGTGCTGCTAGGTTGTCACCTTGAGCAATGAGCTCTACATTTTTGGGACTAGGTTGTTTCTACCCCAGAGAATCCAACAGTGTACTTTCTCAGTATTTTAAATGCCGGGCTTCATCTGTCCCAATTTAAGAGTGTTACCTATTTCCCTTAACTGTGAGCCCAGGTCACAGTTAAGAATGTACTCGACATATCTAGGAATATGTAGTACTCTAAGGAGTCTAAATTAGCAAGCAAATTTGTATAAATGAAATTGAGAGTACCTGAATTTGACCCCTTGAACCATTCCATTGACTATGAAGGAGAGATCTTTAGAATCTGGTCCCATCCACCATGCTTGTTTGATAAGCTGTGAATGACCACATGGAGCAAGAATCTCCATGGGATGAGACATTCCCTTTCCTGAAGGTCTTTACAGAGAAATCTCCCTCGTACCCATCTGTTCAAAGGAATGATTTACAGCTTCCTTGGGAAGAACACCTCACCTTCTTCATCATCCAGCTGAAGATGTCAGTTGATGATGGATGGAGTGATGAGATTGTTCTCCCCCTGCACTGGCAGACAGTGCCTCTCCCCGTCCATAATGACCTCTTGGCAGGTCTTCCGAATTCAAGCAACTGATCCTCATAGATGGAGGATCAATGGTTAGGGAGGTGAAGTAGTGGACAGAGACAAGAAACGGCAAACCTCTGAGAAATGGATCTTTCTCAGAGCATAACAGAGCAACTTGATTGTGTTGTCTATGTAGCTGCATGGTAAAGTTGGGATTATTTCTGTGAGCAAGGTTAGCCATTGTGAGGTAGCTCAGAGATTAGAAGAAAGAAAGAAAGAAATTTCAGAGAGAAATTTGGGTTTTAGGTTTGGAGGAAGATCAGATGATAGAAGAGGGGGAAACTGTTGGTTTATATGAGAGAGAGATTTAAGATAAAGTTTAATGAAAGAGGATAAACTTTGAAATCCGGATGTCGGTCCCACCTCTGAAAAAGTAGTTTACTTTTTGCTCAAAAAGTAGTTTTCTTGGAAATCAAAAGCTTCCGAAGGTAATTATCTTCGGAAGTTTTAATGAAAAAGCTTCTGAAGCTAAAATGACTCGGAAGAATTTCCTGAGAGTATTTGATGATTTTTCTTCGGAGGAAAAATTAAGACTTGAGTGCTTTGTATAGAGATCAACAAAGCTTCCGAGAGTTAATTATTGCTTCGGAAGGAAAAGGTCCTTGAAAATAAGTAAGTGTCTAAGATAACTATTTAGCTTCGGAAGATAAAATTGAAATTTCTTCCGAAGGTAAATTTTCTTAGACAGTTAAATATTTTGAAGGTGTAATTTCTTCTGAAGTTAAAATGCATAACTTCCGAGTATAAAATCATCAATTAATCTAAGAAAGTCTTCCAATCCAAAGGAAAAACATGAGCTTATGAAGATGATAGACTAGACAATTAGAACACACATTTTTAAAGATAATAAGAATTAGTTTAAGAAAAAATTACTCAAGGTTGATCATCCCAATAGTTGATATTAGATATTTAAATCTTTGTTCATCAAAGCCTTTGTAAACAAATCAGCATATTGTTCATCGTGTGAACCTTGACTAGTTTAATTAATCCCTTTTATAATTATCTCTTATTAGATGATACCTGATATTGATGTGCTTTGTCCTTGATGCTGCACAGGGTTCTCTGAATTGAGATAGCACTGTTGTTGTCTATGTGGATTGGAGTCTCCTTGAAATTTAATCCTAGTCTAGCATTTGATTCAGAATCCAAAGCACCTGAGCACAGCAGCTAGCGGCAGCAATGTATTCAGCTTCGGCAGTTGATGTAGAGACACATAGATTGTTTCTTGCATTGCCATGAGACAAACCTTCCACCAAGAAATTGACATCTCCCAGATGTAGACTTTGCAGTCTATGCAGCCACCATAATTACTATATGTATAAGCATACAGATTGAAGTCAGAGTTCTTGGATACCATAGACAAAGTGTTGATGCACCTTTTAGGTATCTTAGAATCCTTTTGACAGTGATAAGATGAGACATCTTAGGGTGGCTTGATATCTTGCACAATGCATGTAGCAAACATGATGTCAGGTCTGCTAGCAGTAAGATACATAAGAGACCCAATCATAGCCCTGTATAAGTGTTCATCTACACACTCCCCCTCAAGATCAGGACCAAGGAGTGTTTCTGGCTATGGGTGTCTTAGCAATCTTACAGTCAGTCATGTTGAACCTTTTGAGTATGTCTTGAACATACTTTGACTGACTTATGAAGATGCCATCTTCAACTTGCTTCACTTGAATTCCCAGAAAGAAATTGAGCTCCCCCATGGCACTCATTTCAAATCTATCTTTCATCGGCTTCTCAAAGTCTTTGCAGAGCTTTGGATTAGTTAACCAAAGATGATGTCATCCACATATACTTGAACTAGCAATATGTCTTTTCCTTGTTCTTTGATGAAGAGAGTTCCATCTATAGTACCTCTCTTGTATCCATGTTTACATAGATACTCAGACAGTGTCATACCACTTCTTGGGTGCCTGATGTAACCCATAGAGAGCTTTATCAAGCTTGCAGACATAATCAGATGATCAGGATCTACAAACCAGGTGGCTGTTTACATAAACCTCTTCATCTATCACTCCATAAAAAAGGCACATTTCACATCAAGTTGAAAGACCTTGAAGTTCTTGGATGCAGCAAATGCCAGGAATATCCTAACAGCTTCTAATCTTGCCACTGGAGCAAAGACATCAGTGTAGTCAATCCCTTCTTCTTGTGTGTATCCTTGAACAACAGTCTAGCTTTGTTTTGATGATAATGCCTCTATCATCTTTCTTGTTCCTAAACACCCATTTGGTTCCTATTGTAGTCTTCCCAAAGGAAGAGGACAAAGGTTCCCAACTTCCTCCTTTAAGAGCCTCCTCAACTTCTTTGGCTCTATCTGGGATAGAAAACAAGAGTGAACAAACATTTGCTTCATGGGTTTGTCCTCTTGTCTTTACCCCAGAGACAACATCTCCAATGATGTTTGTGGTAGGATGAGACTTGTGGATCCTAAGCTGAGGAATCACAGCAATTTGTTGAGAAAGATCTAAATTAGAAAATTTAGATCTGGCATAGATGTTTCTCCCACCACATCAGCACATTTTTCAAGTGAAACTTGATCCAAGCAGTGTGTGACATCATTGATGTTCTCATTTATGGTGTGGTTAGTGGCATCAAGGAACTCTTGGTCACTGTCCCATCACCATTGTTGTCTTCCATAGTTAGGTGTTCTTATCTGTTTGTAGAGCCTCTAAGCTGGAATTTGAAGGCATACCAGATATATCAGCTGAATTTGTCATTATTGTGCTGATAGAAACCTCATTTGCAGAAGTAGTTTCCAACTGGAGCTGAAGATGTATGACTTGAAGGTCTTCCTAGCTCAAATCTTGGGTCAGAATCACCTGTATTTAAATTTTCTGCAGATCCTGAAACATCTCACAAGATTTGTTAAAACAGTTGGTAACCAAATCAAGATCAAATAGCCAATCTAGACCAGAACCAGCAACACATGGTGTGTTTCATTGAAATCACATTGGCTGACTCCTCAACATTCTAGTTCTAAGATTGTACACTCTATAAGCCTTAGCTTGGAAGAGTATCCAATAAAGTGCCCATCATCTGATTTCTCAGCAAACTTGGCAATTTGATCTTTGGTATTCAAGATGGTGCAAGGACATCCAAATGACCTGAGAAAACCAATGAAAGGTTTCTCTTGTGCCAAAGTTCATAAGGAGTCTTGCCATGAGTCTTAACTACTAAAACTCTGTTTTGCACATAGCAGCAGTGTTGACTGCCTCTGCCCAGAAGGTGATGGGCAGTTTAGAGTCAGACAACATGGTTCTTGCAGCTTCAATCAGTGTCCTGTTTTCTCCTCTCAGCAACACCATTTTGCTAAGGAGTCCTGGGGCACTAAATTTCCTTGCAATACCTTTTTCATCACAAAATGTATCAAGGTCTGGTTCTTGAATTCTGTTCCTTGATCACATCTTATGTTTTGACCTTGTGATCAGACTGATTCTCAATCTTTAAGATGAAATTCTTTAGAATCTCAGGAGTCTCATCCTTAGTTCTAAGGAAGAAGACCAAGTGAATCTTGTAAATCATCTGTGATCACTAGACAATATAAGGTCCTTGTTAAACTCATTACACTGGTGGGGCCAAAGAGATCCATATGTAACAAGTGTAGGGTGTAGTGTGGAGTTCATTTCCTTAGGCTTATGAGATACCTTATGTTGCTTCCCTTTCAGGCATGCAACACAGTGATCATCGCTTGTAAACTCTTTCTTTGGCATTCCAGTTACCAAATCATGTTTAATCAATTTAGTCATGTTCTTAAAGTTTACATGGCACATTCTTTTATGCCATAGGAAGACTCATCACTATTGGCTTTAGATAGAAAGCATGAAACTTCTCCGGAGGGAGAGTTTCTTGCAAATCCATCTTGTACATGTTTCCTTTCCTGGGGGCTCTAAGCAGGATATGCTCATGAGGAATGACCACACCAGGCTTAAGAACAATGCACTCATGCTCAGTAATGAGCATGTTATGACTCTGATCACAAAATTGAGATACACTCAGAAGATTGTATCCAAGCTCCTTACAAAGTTTACCTTTTCAATGCGAGCTTACCATTTGTGACCTTGCCCCTTCCTGAAATGTAACCACCTTCATCTCCTCCAAAGCAACTGGTCCTCCATCAATCCTTTCAAAGTTCTGGAGTAGTGACCTATTGCCTGTCATTGCCTGGAACAACCACTGTCTATGATCCAGACATTTTTCTGTCTTCCGTTGTCCCTGCACAAGGAAAATTTTATTAGTTACATTTGGAAACCCAAGCCTTGCTTGTCTTGGGCTTATTTACAGAAGGTAATTTAACAGTGATAGATCCTATGGTTGTACTAAGAGGATCTTGAGCTATTGTTGATGGAGAAATCTCAGTCACTTGGTCTTTCTTAGACATCCACACCACCTTTGGAGTCTTGGACTTGACCTTCAAAACTTCGGAAGTTTTTGGAACTTCGGAATTTTTTATGACTGATACTTTGGAAGATTCTGCAGACACTGCAGCAGATTTCAGTGCTTCGAAAGAATTCCTTTCTTCCGAGACCAATTTTTCTTCCGAAGGTAATTTTCCACTTGCCTTCTTCTTAGATTTGAGCTTCCGAAGGAAACAGGTTTTCCTTCCGAAGTTTGAATCTTCTTCAAACTCTTTGAAGTCTTTGTTTTGGTCATATGGACAGTACCTTTAGGATTGAAGGGACAATCCTTGGCAATGTGAGTAGTGCTGTCACACATAACACAATTCATCTCTCTTCACAAGAGCCTTTTCTTGGAATAAGACTGTTTTGGTCACATCCCTTCTCCACCTTCATCTTTACGGATGCTGAGACAGTCCTCTTGGGCTGAGGACTGTGCTTGGAGTTTGATGGTCCAGGCTGTGCAGCAGTGGTACACAGCAAATCATCTTCTTCTTGCTACTGAGATAGTTGAACAAGAACCAGAACTCTTAGCAGAAGAGTTTTGGTTGATGTCTTCAGTCCCTACCACTTTAAACCCTGCAGAAATAAAAACTTTTTCTGCTTAGAGTCAAAAGCAGCCTTGATCTCTTGAGCCTTCCTTGCCTTTCTTTTGCTCTTTCTGATCAAGTTCTTTCTCATGGACTTGGTCACAGTCTTCACTTTCTCCTCAGAAGGATAGTGGCCCTTCTTGGAATCCTCCTCTTCACTCTTATAGAGGGATTCTTCACTATCTCTTCTTCATCCTCTTCACTCATAGGATCTATGAGAGGAAGCTCATCTTCACAAGTTCCACACCTAGAGGTTCTTACAGACAAGATTGTGTGTGGAGGAGCTATCTCATTGATCCTACCCTGTCTGTTTTGATAGCACACTTTGTTGTGCAGGGATGAGGATATCATGTTCTTGAAGGTCTCTTCTTCAAGAACACTCTTTTCTGCCCTGGCTTTGCTGATCACAAGCTCAGCCTGGCACTCAGTTAGCTTGGTTATGATCTTGAATTTGAGTTCTAAAATCTGTGTGTTCATGTTTTAGAACTGAAATGGTTTTCTCTAAGTCCTCTATTTTCAGCTATAATCATTTTCAAACTTTCTAAAATCAGATTTTAAAATGTTTAAGGACTCAACAAGATCTCAGTTCCAAGTTATAGGACCTGTACCTATTAACTTTAGCAATGCATTGGAGTACAGAGATGTTCCAATACCTTGGCTTCATCATGATCTGCCATTATGCTTGGTTTGGAGAAGCATCTTCCACCTGAAAGCTCCAGTCAAAGCCTCCTTCTTCAACAGCAACAACAGTTGCTGCTTTCTTCTCATTATAAGAGCTTTGTCAGTGTAGTTTGGTCTGGATTGTGTTTGGCCACCATTGGTTCTAGGTGCCTTACACTCTCTGGCAAAGTGGCCCATCAAGTTACAGTTGTAACACTTGACTTTGCCTTTGTCCAGTCCAAACTTCCACTGGTTGCATTGCTTGGAACTTCCTTCCAGTCCTCTTGTAGAACTTCTTGGCTCTGTGAGTGAGAAGAGCCATCTGCTGGACTATTTCCATGTACTCCAGTTCATCTGGATGATACAGTCCAGGTCTTCAAGAGTGAAAAAGAGTTGCCACAGCTTTCATCAGAAGACACAAATGCTTGAGAAGCTTGTCTCTTGGAATGGGCTTCCTTGAGTGTAGTTCTCCCTTGGTGTCTCTGGGAAGGTGATGAAAGGACCCTTGGGTGAGTTGTCAGGGTAGCATATAAGATGATGGTTGGGCTCTATGCTATCCCTTTCAACCCCATGTAGGGCTGAACCCATTTGATTGTTGGAGTTGCTATATGAACCCTGCATGTTCATCTCCATCTGGTAGCCACTGAGAATCCCATATAACGCTGTCAGAGTGAGAGTTGTTAGAATCTCAGCCCTTGGTTTAATCGATTGAACAGATATAGCAGCGGAATAGCTCAGAGTTAGACAAATTCAAACAAGAACATTGATATAAACGATAAGAGAATTTTGTTATAGAGAGAGAAATATCCGACAAAAGGAATATTGCATTAAGATTGTCGCCTCAAAGGCACGATTACAGGTGAGTCATCCTTACTTATAAAGGAAAGAGTGACGTAGGCTGATGTCACTTGAAAGTGACATGCAACCGTTTGATAACTACTGATTTTAACAACTACTGAAGATGTCAACAACTGACATCTTCTTACAAATGTTCCTAAGTGTTAAACATCTTATTTACAACTACTGAAAAACATAATCTACTGACACTACAACAACTGAAGAACACACCTCTTCAGTTGTTTACAAGTACTGAAAAGAAAAGTAAAAAACTACTGAAAGAAAAGAAAACTACTGAAGAGAAAAACCATCACAACACTGAAGAAGCCCTCTTCAGCTGTTGTCATCAGCTGTTAACATCAGCTGATGTCTTCAGTACTTGAACATCAGACTTTGTCTTTCAGCTGTTGATCTTCAGTCTTTGTCTTCAGTACTTGTTGAAGTCTTCAGACTTTAGATCTTCAGCTGTTGTCTCAGTCTTTGTCTTCAGTACTTCAGACGTACTTCAGCAGTTGTATTCTTCAGACTTTGTAGAACAGCTGATCAGGACTTCTTCAGTGTTGTGATGTCTTGTGGGACTTAGAGTTTCTCTGATCAGGTCATTGTTCTTTGGTCCAACAAAACTCCCCCTGAACCAATGCAGCCAAAACCTCTAAGTTATTGACGAGTCCCACTTATTTTGGCGATAGATTGGTCTCTTTATCCTCTTGATCAGATGAGAAGTGACCCTTTTTCAGCACCGGCCTGGGAAGAAGTCTCTGATGATGTTTGGAATGATATGGTTGGGAGCTCTGTATTGGGGACTTGGACACCGAGCTGTTGCCCCAACCATGAGATCTACTTCCCGTGTATCAGCCTATATGATTCCCTGGTGTAAGCCCTTAAAAACATGATTTGCTCATCCATTGTCAGCACCTCGGGCACACCATCAAATATCCTTCTCGGCCATACACTTCAGATATGTACTTGGCCTTTTCCATTCTTGAGCTCAATCGTGGTTATTTGTCTATAAGCAAACTCATCTGGATGAGTCCCTTCTAAGAGCAGGTTGAGCTCTTCTTGTTTGAAGTTTTCAAGTCTTTTGTAACCAATCCCTTCTTTATATGTTTTGTTCTCTAACATCTTTTGAGGTGGTTGTTTGGCTTCATAGGCTTTCTTGAACTCTTCAACAATTCCCAAGGGGACACTACAAGAACCACAGTGATGTCTTCGTCGACAACTCTCTTCACTTGGCCCTTGTATCTTGAAGGAATTTCTTTCTTGACAATTCGATGTGCCACCCTTGGATCAGGCCATATCCTTACTCTTTCCCTTGGTATTGAAAGGTATTAGCAAGGGTGTACAATCTTAATACTTCTTTCTTCATGCTGATCATTGAAGAGGATGGCATATGCTTTGTCAATGCTTTCAGCATTTCCTCATCATGTTTTTGCATCTGTTCCTCTTCAATCTTTATCATTACATCATGCATTTGAGAAGCAGGAGTGATGGACATTGGTTTAGCCTAGGCAAAGTAATGACTGCAGAGAGTGGCAATCTGTCTTCATCCTCCTCTTCATCTTCATCAGGCCTCAGTACCTTTCTTTCTTTGGCTAGGTACATCACTGGCAGTGGTTTTGGGGTAAAGGATTTGGTTTTGTGGGTTGGATGGTTGGTTTAGAGGGTAAAGGGGTTGTTTTAGTGGGTTGTGGAGATAGTGATTTTGAGATTGAGGCTTCAGACTGTTTTAGCATTTGGCTGTAAGGGAGGCTTTGGTAAATTTTGTCAGTTCTTTTCGATTCCAACCCCAGCTTCATTCAATACCTCAATCACTAAACTTTGGAGTATTCTTCAGACGAACAAATCTTGGTGGTTATTGCCAAGATGTTGTCCCTGGTCCAGGCCCTTATTTCCATTAGAGATCTTCCAAGTATTTAGCTATAAATCTGATCATTATCTCCAGCCTTTCTCTTTCTAAGGCATCATAGCTAGCCCATCTTGAATTGATCTCCTCTGTTTCCATCCTTCTGATCTCGGAGTCTATTGTTTGATGTCAAAACCCTGCCTATACAACTGCTCAATGATTTCATCCATTGAACGATTATGGTTGGCGTCAGCTTCTTTCACCATATCCTTCAGCTCCTTCTCCTTCTCAGAACTCCTTTCTCTTTTGATATGTGACATGAAAGTCTTTTTGACTTTCATTCACTGCAGCTCCCTTCACACTCTCTTCTCATTCTCATTACAAACTCAGATTCTTTCGCCTCTCCTTCTATCATCCTTTCCTTTTCCTTTAACTAACTGACTCTCCCCCTTTTGGTTGCATTGGATGCAAGGGTTTGAGCAGTAGAAAGGGATTTAGTCACCAACTCCTCCACCAAGGGTGGTATTATGGTAGGAAGCCTCTCATCAAGGGCTTTGATCACGATATCTGTGATCATGGGAGTGATGAGAGGTAGGGATTTTTGAAGGGTAGCAACTGATTGATCAGGATGGTTCTGTTCCTGAGAATCAGTGCCGAAAGCAGAGGTGGTGGCTTGGAAGTATAACTGGCTCAGTGTGTAGGGGACCTTCAGAAGAAGGTGCCATCTGTGGGTGTATGTGGTGGCAGATGGACTTGCATCCTGAGACATCTTGGCCAGCAGCTCTTTGAGTCTGCTAACCTCATCCTCGAGAATGGTGTTTTGAGCAACTACATCATAGAAGAAGCTCAGGTCATCATCAGTTGATACTGAATCACCTGACCTCTGACAGAGTCAGGAAGAACATGCCTTGAGTGTAGATCAATGATAGCATGTGCCCCTTGTTCTTGGTTCTGGGACTTCCAGCCTCAGGACTATGTCCTTCATCAGCTGTTGCCACTGGTGAGGTCTTAGAGATGTACCAAATGCACCCTGGTCATTTGTGAGCAGAGACAGTGGCAGCCTCACCAGAAGTTTGCACCTCCTTATCTACACTAGAAGATGAAACATGATAACCCCTGTGCTGTGGGTTGACAGAAGCATTTGGATCCTCCCCCTCAGGTGTTGAGGTTATCCCAGTGATTGGTGTCTGGGTGGGGGGTGAGGAATGCAACTGTGTCAGCACCTTTGCAACAATTATCGTAGGGCTTTGAGGAGCGGTTGCATCAGGAGAGGGTGTGGAAGCAGTGTGCCCGGACAGGTGGTGCTCTTCAATGGTAATCCCTCAAGTGAGGAGGATCCCAGCAGTGTGGCTTCCCTTTGAGAGGTGCTTCAGGTTCCTTTTGAGAGGCAACCTGAGCGGCTTCAGCTGGTGGAGTCATAGTCTCTACTGGGGGTTATTTCCAGCAGAGATAACTGCGTTGGTGCAGCAGGGCATCCACAGGGGACTCAATCCCTGAGTAGCTTTCTTAGGCTTCTTCTTTGTGGGTTTGGAGGGGACTTGGATGTGGAAGTGGAGGTTGTGGGTTCCAGCTGCGTGGGTTTGCGCAGCTTGGCAGCTGTTTGAGATTTTGGTCAGTGTTTGTGTCGGGAGTATACCTCCGGCAATACAGCCAAGCAGGGACTCCCAGACCAACTAGTCCTCAGCAGAAAGCTGATTCTCTATTATGGCCATTATAAACCGAGGATATAGTATCCACGGTTAGAAGTGGTTTTGTGGCCATATCCTTGAGTTCAAGAAAATTATTTCAGAAAAGTTTAGTGGTTCTTGTTCAAGGATAGAGACAATACTGTTGCCATCTGGAAGACAGTTGATCCAAGAGGAGTCTTCGGGGCCAGGCAAACATTTACCATATGAAATATTAATCGTTCAGCATCTGGAAAATGTTTCTTCAGGATTGTGAAGCACTAAGATCACCCTGATATCCATGTTGTCCAAATGAAAGATCAAGTTGGCGTTAGGATATCCAACAGGGTAGGCAGCATCATCTAACCAGTAATGTCTGGCGGATGGTAGCAGTAGAGATGACCACTTTATGCGAGTTGATAGATGAATGGATAGATTCTCCATTACGGTCGCATTCATCCAAACTGACGTAGCGAATCGGCATAAATGATTGGATTTAAGAGGAAAGCCGTTTTCAGTGGGGATTGGACCATAAGATCTAAGCAGTATCAAATTTGGTCCAGAAGGGCGATTTTGTGAGGTACGCTACACAGTTTGTCGAGGCTTGAGTTGCATGGTCGCCATTAATGAAGATGAAAGGTTTTCAGAGCTTTTGAAATTTTTAGGTCGTTGAAAGATGAAAAACTCTGAAAGAGGGATCAGGTATATATAGGGTACGGGTATGAAACGACTGAAGGTTTTGGTGTTAGTCATCAGTATTTGAATTACTGATGACGTGGTATTAACTTTCAGAAGTTTGAAACGACTGATGGTATGATGTGGTCAGCAGTTATAAAACAACTGAAGACATGGTGTTTACAATCAGACGTTGAAACAACTGAAGTCTCTGATTTAGGCATCAGTAGTTTTAAAAACTACTGAAGACAAGTTGGACTTCAGATGTTGAAACAACTGAGGATTGGTATTAGCCATCAGTAGTTGTGAAACTACTGAAGACCGTGGTTTGCCATCAGTTGTTGTAAACAACTGAAGACTTGGTGTTAGTCATCAGTAGTTGTGAAACTACTGAAGACATGGTATTGCTTCAGTTGTTTATAAAGAAACAGCAGTTTGTGAATACTGACGAGAGAGAGTACTCATCAGTAGTTGTCGTCAATTCATAGCCTTTCAGCTGTTTCATACTGTCCTCAACACTTACTCATCAGCCTTTTTGCTGTTTTTAGTAGTTCATAGGACATCAGTACTTATCTGTTCTACTGATTTCAGTAGTTGTAACTACATCAGTAGTTAGAACAGATAAAGTACAGTACTTAAAGCATTTAGCCTTCAGTAGTTATAAAAACTATGAGAGTAAACTAACGCATCAGTACTTATATGTGACATGGTTACAATGATCATCAGTAATTACTGAGATCATCAGTAGTTGTCACTTATTCTAGCTGCAACATACCAAGCCTTACCACCAGGTTGTGGAAAGATGAACTATCCAAGGCTTAGTAAAAATGTCTGCAAGCTCATCAGCACTAGGCACAAACATAGGATTAATTAGCCCTTTTCAAACAATCTTTTATAAAATGATGTCTAATGTCTATATGTTGGTCTAGAGTGCTGGACAGGATTTTGACAATGCAAAGAGCTGAAGCACTATCCATTAATAATGGAGTCTTAGTCTCTGTAATGCCATAATCCAAAAGTTGATTCTGAAGCCATAGTATTTGGGATGTACAACTTTGCAGCAGCAATGTACTCGGCTTCAGCAGTGGATGTAGCAACAGATGTTTGTTCTTACTCTGCCAAGAAATCAAACAGTTGCCTAGGAATTGGCATCCACCAGAAGTTGATTTCCTGGTCAACTTGCACCCTGCATAGTCACTATCAGAGAAAGCACTAATTTGCAAGAAAGTCCAGTGGAATACCATAAGCTAGAGATTGTGTACCTTGCAGATATCTAAAGATCCTCTTGACTGCAATCAGATGGGATCCTTAGGTGCAGCCTGAAATCTAGCACAAACACATGTAGCAAACATAATATCTGGTCTAGAAGCTGTTAATACATCAAGGAACCAATCATACATCTGTAAAGGTTTCATCAACACCTTTACCTTTCTGATCAACATCTAATTGTGTGGTGTTGCACATGGGAGTAGAACAGGGTTTACAGTTTTGTAAATCAAACTTATTCAAAAGATCTTTTGTGTATTTAGACTGATGAATGAAAATTCCATCAGCTTTTTGTTTGATTTGCAAACCTAGAAAGAACTGTAATTCTCCATTGCACTCATTTCAAACTTCTGTTGCATTAAGGTTGGAAATTCTCACACAATTGGGGATCAGAGGATGCAAAATAATATCATCAACATAAATTTGAACAAGTAGCTTATGCTGATCCACCTTCTTAATAAATAAAGTTTATCTATGGAGCCTCTAGTGAAATTATTCTGTAGAAGAAAGTTTGATAAGGTCTCATACTAGCTCTAGGTGCTTGTTTCAACCCATAAAGAGCTTTATCAAGCTTATATACCCATTCTGGGTGCTTATTATCCTCAAAGCCTGGTGGTTGACACACATAAACTTCTTCTTTTATTGTACCATATAGAAAAGCAATTTGACATCCATTTGAAAAACTTTAAGATTGTGGAGTGCAGCATAGGCTAAAAACAATCTAATTGCCTCCAGTCTGGCTACAGGGGAAAAGGTTTCATCATAATCAATACCTTCTTCTTGTGCAAACCCCTGCACAACAGTCTAGCCTTGTCTTAACAATTAGCCATTTTCATCAGTTTGTTCCTAAACACCCATTTAGTGCCTATTGCACACTTACCTGGGGTTAGAGGAACAAGCTCCACACTTGCTGTTTCTTGAACTGAAGAAGCTCAAGCTGCATGGCTTCAACCCATCCATTGTCTCTCAAAGCAACATGATAGTTCTTCGGCTCTAGCTGACTGATGAAGAGAGCATAGAAGCAGAAATTGGACAATGGCTCTGGTTGAGACACCAGCATTGATATCACCAAGGATTTGAGATATTGGTGATTTTTCAGCTCTTGGTAAACAATCAAATCTGTGCAAGTGTTTGTAGAATCTTCAGCGCAGCAGATGTTGATGCAGATTCTTGAAACCATGAAGATGGTGGCAACTCAAATGAAGTTGAGGAGCAGAAATCTCATCAGCATTTGTTGTGGATGGTGCGGCTGGAGCTACAGGAGCATCAGGTTTAGAGGACTTAGGCAGTTGATCACTAAACTGAAGAGGTGATTATACTATCATCATCATCTTCAGTAGTAACACCAGGTGGTGAACTGTTGACAGGAGCAACAGCAGGAGATTGATAAGGAACATATTGCAGTATGTCCAAATCAAAGAGCTCCACAGGGCTTTGTGGAATCTTGTCCTTTGGAGATTCATTGAACTTACATGTAGAGTCTCTTCAACCATCTTTGTTCTGCAGTTGAAGACTCTGTATGCCTTGCAAGTGATGAATAACCAACAAAGTACCCTGCATCCACCTTAGGATCAAATTTCTGGAGCTGATCCTTTGTGTTGAGAATGAAACAGGGACACCCAAATGCTCTAAAGAATAAAATGAGAGGAGCCAAATGATGTAGAACTTCATATGGAGTCTTCATCAACCTCTGTTTATTAGCACTCTATTGCACATAGCATGCTGTGTTGACAGCTTCAGCCCAAAAGGTCAATGGCAGTCCAGAATCAGCCAACATAGACCTTGCAGCTTCAATGAGAGTCCTGTTCTTTCTTCCACAACTCCATTCTGTTCAGGAGTTCTTGGAACACTAAACTGTCTCTTTATTCCCTTGGAAAGGTAGAACTCATCAAGTGTATTGTTCCTGAATTCTGTTCCATTGTCACTTCTAGTGCACTTGACTGAGAGGGAATACTGCTTCTCAACATACAACACAAAGTTTATGATCTTCTGTGCAGCTTCATCCTTTGAATGTAGAAAGAAAGTCCATACAAATCTGGAGTAATCATCCACAATTACCAGACAGTATTTCTTTGTGCCATGCTCATCACTCTCACGGGACCAAAGAGATCCATGTGAAGAAGTTGTAAGCAGGCAGTGGACTTTGGTTCTTCAATAGATGGAAATGAAACCTTGTGTTGTTTTCCTTTCAAACAAGCAGTGCAGTTGTTTTCACACTTGAACTCCTTCATAGGCAGTCCCCTTACTAAACTATGGTGTATCAGTTGATTCATGTTTTGAAGTTAACATGTCCCATCCTTCTATGCCATAGATTAGATTTGAGGAGAGGCCTTGGAAAATAGGCAAGGATGGCCTTTGAGATCAATTTTCTTGGAAAGATCTAAGGCATACACTCTTCTGTCCTGTTGGCCTTCAGGAGAGTGTGAGCATCAATACCTTGTCAATCAAACTCAGAACTTTGGATGACAGAATCCTGCAGTTCTGGCTTGTGAAAAGGGCAACATGGCCTTTGTCACACAATTGACTGACACTCAAGAGGTTATACTTGAGATTTTCCACATGGTTGACATCATCAAACTTTATTTCCCATTGGAAACAAAGCCCTTCCCGATGATGTAACCTCTTGCATCATTGCCAAAGAAACAAATCCCTTCCTTCCTGAAGAGTAGTCATTAAGAAGTGAGTTGTTCCCAGTCTATGCATAGATCCCCACTGTCTACATACCAGATGCTACTTTGGTATGTTGAAGAAACCTGCATAAATAAACAATCAGTTAGTTTTGGAGACCCAAACCTTTTTGGTTTTGGGCCTGGTCTCATCAACAGATGGGAAATAACAGGTTTATTGGACACAATAGCTTGAGGTGAAGGAGATGGTGTAGAAGAGGAATCCTTTGGCTTGGATCTCCTTTTCTGGGGTTTCAACACAGGGCCATCAAGTTGGTTAACTTCCCCAAAGATGTTGAACCATCATTACCAGTTGTGTCTGATTCTGGGAGAGAGCTTTCAGCTCTTCAGATACATGGTATTGGTGTTTGATGATGAGTCTTGTGTTGCACCATCTTTTGAGCAACCTCAGCTATTGCCTGTTGCACTCCTTCCTTTTTAGATTTCCATTTGGACATAGGAGTAACAGGAGTTGATGCTGCTGGTACAAACTTGGACTCAAACTCAGTTTTCATTTTAGCCAAGTTTTCTTTAATTTTCTCTTTTGTTTGAGTTTGGATCCCTTTTTGTACCAACAATCATCGTGAGATGATTGAAATTTAGACCACATATTTCACATGGTTCTTCTTCATCTTCTGTTGATCATCAACTAAAGAAGATGAAACTACTGAAGACTTGCTCTTCAGCAGTTTAGAAGCACTTTTGCCTTCTTGTCAACTTCCTTAGTAGGCTTCAAATCCTCCTACTGATCGTTTCTTTTCAGTGCTGTCAGTCATTAGGATTTGAACTCCAGATGTTATCCCTGCTCTCCAGTACCCTTAGTACTACTAGGGATAACACTTGGGTTGATCAACTCATTGATCATGTGAGTGTCAGCAGTTGAACCATCAATATCAGCTGATAGGTTCACAGAGGGATTACTACTGACTTCAACTACTGATGGTGCTTTATCAAGTAGTAAATCACATGATGAGGTGGAATGGTCATTACTTTCTCCATCAGATTCTGCTCCTGCTCTTGAAGAAAAAACTGTAGGAGGAGCATTGTGATTATACCAATTCCAAACTTCACATTGGAAGCGGTTTGCTTACTAAGAAGCATTTCAAAGCCCTTGCAAGATTGTACCCATCGATCACACTCTACCTGGTGACAGCAAGAGTATCTTTGAGGTCTTTGTACTTCTCTAAGAGTACATCCTCCCTAGCCTTATCATCAGAAATTGACATTTTATTTGTAAATCTCATCAGTTTTCTCTTTTAGCACAGACTCAAACTCAGCTTTATTTTTGGAAATTATTTGTTCTAGCTCTACATTTTTATTGATTAAAGCCACATTTGCTTCTCTAATAGAGGCAAATGCTGCTATGCAAGTTCAGAACATAATTTGGCCTTAGCCTCAGAGGATACCTGTGATACCTTTGTTGAAGAGTACTTGAAGATGATCCATCAAAGATTCCAAAGCCATGAGAGCTAGATTTCCAAAAGATGCTCACCACCATGTTGACCAGCACCTGAGAACAGTTGTTCATTACCAGACACATCATCTGGTAAACTGCTCCAGTCAACAATCCTGGTGTGAAGAAGCTGTGTTGTGAAGTGATTAGGTTGATGAGATTGGGATGGTTGAGGCTCAGGGAGTGCATGTGGTTGCTGAGCAGTGGTGCTTGAACCTGGCCTGGTTGTGGCATGTAATAGCATGGGTATGGATATGGCATTGGCCCCTGTGGAACAAAATATGCAGGAGATTGTGGTGATGATGATAACCAGAATTGACAGGTTGTTGCCCTCTGTTTTGTTGACTATTGCCAGGGAAAGTCACAAAAGGTGGCAGGCAGTAGATCCAGATGATCTACATTCTCTTGCAAAGTGCCAAGCCTGTGGCATTTATGGCACTTCAACTTACTCTTGTCAAAACCAACTTTGGTTTTGCCAGAGAGTCTGGGAATTTCCTTCCAGTTCTTTTGTAGAACTTCTGAGATCTGATATTATCAAGGCCATTTGGCTCAAATATCCATCTCTTCTAAGTCATCATCAGCAATCCCCTTGAGATCATCCATGATGAAACATAGATTGTCACTATTACTACCAACAGAATGACTATCAACACGCACAAAGGCAGGCTCAGAAGTGTTTGTAGAGAAATCAATATGCTCATCATACTGGCTTTCAGATGACGCATATTCTGACTCTTGATGTCCAATCAGGGTAGTGTTCCCTTGACAAAATCCTCAGTGAGCTTGCCAGATGAAACCAATTTCCTTTTTGCTCTATCTCCTCTCAAATGTAAGCAGTTTCCCATGAAGTTGGGTGAGAGATAGGCGATCAACATCAGCATTGAGCGTAGAACAATGGTATATGTGTTCCATCTCTCAGGCAGTGATCTTAAGAATCTATGGTTCATCTGACTCCTGGTATATTCATGTTTAACCATTTTCAATTCAGAAATTAAACATGAAAACCGCTCAAATTGTTGAGTCAGAGTCTCACCCTTTCTATGAGGAAAGTCTCATATTGTTGGGCGAGGATTTCCCTGTTGTTTGCTAAAACCTCATCAGTACCACCAATTGTTCTTGAGGCATTCCAGAGGTCATGAGCAGATTCACAATGCAGAAGCCCAGAGTAAATCTCATTAGGAATAGCCATAGCCAAAATTCCATGGGCTTTTGCATCTATTTCAAACAACTTCTTGTCCTCATCGGAGTATTGCTCTTCTTCTTTGGAACCAACTGGTTTGTTTCCGGATCATTCACCATTGGCCTATGAGGTCCATGTACCACAGATGTCCAACAACCTGAGCTATTGACAGACAGGTGATGGAGCAATCTTCTCTGCCAAATGTTATACTCATTCCTCACAAGATTGGAGGCTTGGTAGAGGATCCAGTATTGAAAGGATCATTCGAAGAAGTAGTCATTGTGAAAATCAGACGACTCAAGTAAAATCACAATAAATTTAGCTCAAAACCACACAGAACCTCAAATAAAGCGGCCAGAAGCGATACACTCTCAATCTCTATAACAGATCCTTGCGAATTTGCTAATTCAATTAAACTTAGAGTGATTGAACAGTTTCAATGATCAATTGTTAGATCGATCAATGATTAACCTGCTCTGATACCATTTGTTAGAATCTCAGCCCTTGGTTTAATCGATTGAACAGATATAGCAGCGGAATAGCTCAGAATTAGACAAATTCAAACACAGAACATTTGATATAAAACGATAAGAGAATTTTGTTATAGAGAGAGAAATATCCGACAAAAGGAATATTGCATTAAGATTGTCGGCCTCAAAGGCACGATTACAGGTGAGTCATCCTTCCTTATAAAGGAAAGAGTGACGTAGGCTGATGTCACTTGAAAGTGACATGCAACGTTTGATAACTACTGATGTTTAACAACTACTGAAGATGTCCACAATGACATCTTCTTACAAATGTTCCTAAGTGTTAAACATCTTATTTACAACTACTGAAAACATAAATCTATGACACTACAACAACTGAAGAACAACCTCTTCAGTTGTTTACAAGTACTGAAAAGAAAAGTAAACAAACTACTGAAAAGAAAAGAAAACTACTGAAGAAGAAAAACCATCACAACAACTGAAGAAGCCCTCTTCAGCTGTTGTCATCAGCTGTTAACATCAGCTGATGTCTTCAGTACTTGAACATCAGACTTTGTCTTTCAGCTGTTGATCTTCAGTCTTTGTCTTCAGTACTTGTTGAAGTCTTCAGACTTTAGATCTTCAGCTGTTGTCTCAGTCTTTGTCTTCAGTACTTCAGACGTACTTCAGCAGTTGTATTCTTCAGACTTTGTAGAACAGCTGATCAGGACTTCTTCAGCTGTTGTGATGTCTTGTGGGACTTAGAGGTTTCTCTGATCAGGCTCATGGTTCTTTTGGTCCAACAAGAGTTTGAGATTTTCAGTTCTCTTGATCACCACATAGTAGTGGTCCATTGCCTAGGAAGTGAGGACATGACTTCCTTACATGTCTCTATTCTCAAGAGAAACTCCTCCATCACTATAGTATCCACAATCTCAACATACCTGAAGTATTGCGAGGCATGGTTTCACCTGCTTTGAAGTGAAGTTTTCAAACTGCTGCTTTAGGAGATCCTTCTTGTTCTCCTTGGCCAGAAGAACCCTCATACATCAGTTTCAGTGCATTCACAGCTGTTTAGCTGTTTTGCACTTCTTGAAACCTCTGTATACAGAGTTTGGAAGGGCAGTTTGAAGAGCTGTCATGGCTTTCCTGTCTATCTCTACCTCTTCCTATCTTTATCAGAGTAGTAGCCACATCCTTCGGGATCATACCAGCACCAGTAGTAGAGGGTGTGCTGGGTATGAAAGGTCCATTCTCAATAGACTCCCACATTCTTGAATCGAGAGACCTGATGAAACCTCCATTCTTAAACACCAGGTGTCAAACTCATCAAGAGTGATCAGTGGGGACTTGTTCATGGTTCCAGTTTCCATATCAGTTTTGGAAATGGCTGCCATTGAAAAGTTTAGTATTTGTGTGTGTGAGGGATCTTAAGAGGGTGAGATCTTATATAAGAGCCTGAAGGCTCTGATCCAATTGCAGGATCGTTGAAGGGTGTGGAGCTACAACACAACAACACAAAGAGGAGATTAACCAAACTTTAATCAACAGTAAACTAGATTACCAAGATAAGACTAAGAACACAAGTAATGTAAGAGACAGAACATAAAGAACACAAGTGTA
This sequence comes from Flaveria trinervia, assembly GCA_025506515.1. Lineage (NCBI taxonomy): Eukaryota > Viridiplantae > Streptophyta > Magnoliopsida > Asterales > Asteraceae > Flaveria > Flaveria trinervia. The sequence continues at coordinate 74,260,450 of CM046441.1, read as the reverse complement.
TGGTTTTCAAGAATGCAGTATATTGCTTTCTCTATGTTCTATTACAAGTGTTACAAAGCATATATAAAAGATACAAGAACATGAGATATTATACTACACCTACAGTTGGCTATACTATGGAAGCCAGCTGGATACAATTGACTAGACACAAACAAAATCAATTGTAGAGTCAAAAGGCAGATTGCCTTTTAACTTGTGACTATGACATGCCATAGCTCACATCCTTTTCTATTACAAAAAGGATAAAGTACATAAAGTAGAAAGTATACAGACTCAAGACCTCAATGTATAGTTACCAAAATCATGGACCTTTTCACCAACTCATGTAAGTTGGTGACTTGCAGAGGTGCAGCGGAAAGGTGTCCAGCTTTACAGAAAAGTACATCAGAAAAAGCATGTCTTAAAAGTCTTCGGAAGAAATCTGTCTTCATAACTTGAAGCTTCGGAAGACTTTGTCTATGAAGCTTCGGAAGACTTCATCTTTGGCTTCGGAAGATATTGGTCTTGGCTTCGGAAGATTTCACACTTAGAATATTTCTGTTGAGTGTGTGAAACTTCCGAAGCATTCTACTTCAGAACTTGTGCAGCAGATTAAGCCTTGGATGTTTGGGTTGCATCAGCCTCTTCATTAGTCTCTACACCTTAGCATAGGTTTGTCTTGTAATTATTTAAACTTTGTTACTTGCCTCCCTAAACTTACCTTTGACAAATGAAACTCCTTAATCTTATTCTCGACGACACGTGGAATCGTATACTTATGCTATTGACTTGGATCTTTAGACTTATGTCTAATCTATATAAATCTCATCAAGGTTTTGATTTTATGAACCTAAGAAATTTGTGTGACACATAGACACCTGTATTCTGGATTTCCTGGCAAAAGGCCTTCGGGCTAAGGCAAGCATATCGCATAAATCCTACAAGACTAGTTATACTTACCTGGGGATTTCTGAGATGAGTGATAAACTATGGTCAACATACACAAATTTCTAAGGCGAATGGGTCAACTTACCTTGACGTGTCAATGTTTCTAAATGGTAATGCGTTACCAAATGGAACGATTCCATGTTCCTTACAACTCTTGCCTTATCCTTGTTGAATTATAATCCTTGTTATTCTCTTTCTCTTATCTAACCCATTTTGCATATTCCAGCATGTCTCGTCATCATGGAAAACGTGGAAGTTCCGATCGCAAGCTAGCCGCCATGATTGCTCGACAAATGGCTATTGTCATCCTAACCATGGTTGCTGTACTCAATAGCACCTTAATGACCAACTCTAGCAACAATGGTCAAGGAGAGAATAGTGCTAACCAAGGGCGCAACAACCAAATCTGCACCTTTAAGCACTTTATCTCTTGCAAGTCCACTAGTTTTAGTGGCAAGGAAGGAGCCCTGGTCTTCTTGAGTGGTTCGAGAGCATGGAGAACACTTTTGTCAACTGTGAATGTCCCGAGGCACTCAAAGTTCGTTATGCTACTAGCATGTTCCAACAAAGGGCTCTTACTTGGTGGAATAGCGAGAAGAGAAATCGAGGAGCCGATGCTATTCTGGCACTTACTTGGGAAGAGTTCAAGAACATCTCCATCGTGAAGTTCTGCCCGAGAAGTGAATTGCAAAAGTTGGAAGAAGAATTCTAGAACTTGAAGCAAAATGATGGTGATCATCTGGCCTACTTAACTAGGCATCATGATTTGAGTCTACTGTTGCCTCACATGGTCGACACTGTCCCCCGCAACATCGAGAAGTTTATCAAGGGTGTATCACCCCAAATTCAAGATGCTGTGGTGGGTAGCCGACCCACAACCTTGGAAGAAGCCATTACTATCACCGCTCAACTCACCGAGAATCATATACGAGCGGGCACCATGTATGTGAAGGTGCAAAGAAGGTGGAAAAGACGGCTACCGTGGCTGTTAAGGAGACTAAAGCTGAACCGTCTCACAACAACAACAACAATAAGAAGTGCAAGTTTACACCGGCACGCAACTATGTCGTGGCTGCACCCAAACAACCCCAAAGACAACTTGTACATGCGGCTACACCTGTGGCACAAGTGCCTGGGGCTAGGGCCTATGCTGGTCCTCAACCTATGTGAAACACTTGTAGGTTTCATCATCCGGGGAATCAACCATGCCGTATTTGCACCTTATGCGGTAAATATGGTCATTTGGTGGCGACTTGCCACCGTGCACCTAACAATGCCGCCGTGGTCACAAACCGTGTTTGCTACAACTGTGGGGAACTGGTCATTTCTGCCCACAATGCCCTTGTCTTGTGGGTAATGTTCCACATGCTCGAGGATGTGCTTTCAACATCAACGCTAACAAGCACAAGCAAACAACGGTGTGGTGAATGGTATGTTAACTTACCTTTAATTTTTGTGATCCGATTCTTTTCATATATTACCTGTATCGTTAAATACCTTAAAATTGAACAGGTATGTTCTTATTAATAAAACTTATGCCTATATCCTATTTGATTCTGGAGCCGATAAGAGTTTTGTTTCGTTAGAGTTTGAACCCATACTTGCTAAGCCACATACGAAATTAGATAGACCTCTCACCGTTGAATTGTCGATGGAGAACCGATCACCGTTGATGTCGTTATTCGTGATTGCATCTTAAGTCTTGACACCACGATTTCCTATTGATCTTATTCCTATGAAACTTGGAAGCTTCGACTTCATCATTGGTATGGATTGGTTAGCCAAACACCATGCCGAGATCATTTGTTTCGAGAAGTGCATCCGTATACCGTTACCCTTTGGTGACACATTGAAGGTGTTCGGTGAAAAATCTTCCAAAGGACTTAAACTCATGTCTTGCACTCAAGCCCGAAAGTGCTTAAGCAAGAAGTATATGACCTTCTTGGCTTACGTGGTCAACACGAAAGTCAAAGGGAAAGAACTTAAGGATGTCCCTATCGTACGAGATTTTCCTGATGATCTTAGTGGTTTACCTCCCGTACATGAAGTCGAGTTTAAAATTGACTTGATACCGGGAGCAAACCCCGTGGCTAAGTCACCATATCGACTTGCACCATCGGAAATGCAAGAACTCTCTAGTCAACTTCAAAAGCTATCTGAGAAGGGCTTCATCCGTCCTAGTTCTTCACCTTGGGGTGCACCTGTTCTTTTTGTAAAGAAAAAAGATGGATCGTTTCGTATGTGCATGATTATCGTGAGCTTAACAAGCTTACCATCAAGAATCGTTATCCTCTTCCTCGTATCGATGACTTGTTTGATCAACTTCAAGGAGCTGCTATATTCTTGAAGATTGATCTACGTTCTGGATCTCATCAATTACAAGTTCATGATGATAACATCCCAAAGACCGCGTTTCGTACTCATTATGGGCACTATGAGTTTATGGTGATGCCTTTTGGTTTAACCAATGCTCCTGCTTCTTCATGGATCTCATGAACCGAGTATGCAAGCCTTATCTAGACAAGTTGGTGATCATCTTCATTGATGACATACTTATCTACTCCAAGTCCAACACCGATCATGAACTGCATTGCGACAAGTTCTTGAGTGTTGAAGAAAGAGCAATTGTACGCAAAGTTCTCGAAGTGTGACTTCTGGCTCGAAGAAGTTCAATTTCTAGGACACGTGGTGAATAGCCAAGGAATTCACGTTGATCCTGCAAAGGTGGAAGCTATGAAGAATTGGTGTGTTCCTACAACTCCTACCAAAGTTCGTTCTTTTCTTGGTCTTACTGGTTATTATCGGCGATTCATTGCCAACTTCTCGAGGATCGCGAAACCGCTCACGTCTTTGACTCAAAAGAATAAACCCTTCGAGTGGGGTTCCAAGCAAGAAGAATCTTTTGAAGCGTTAAAGCATAAGTTGTGCAATGTTCTATCTTGACCCTACCCGATGGAAATGACGATTTCACCGGTATTGTGATGCATCTAAACAAGGCCATGGTTGCGTTCTCATTCAACGAGGGAAGGTCATAGCTTATGCATGAGATAATTGAAGGTCCATGAGGTGAATTACACAACACACGATCTCGAGCTTGGTGCGGTTGTCTTTGCTTTGAAGATTGGAGGCACTACCTGTATGGTACGCAATGTATAGTCTACACCGATCACAAAAGCCTTCAACACGTCTTTAATCAAAAAGATCTCAATATGAGACAACGTCGTTGGGTGGAGTTGATTAGTGATTACGATTGTGACATTCGTTACCATCCTGGTAAAGCAAATGTTGTAGCCGATGCACTAAGCCGAAAGATTCACAATAAGATGGTCTCATTCCAAGAAATTCGCGATCGACGTCAATGGTTGACACTTTGGGTGAGTTCGATACTGGAGGATAGATAGTGACATCGAGTCTAGTATCTTGGAGGCTCAACAAGTGGTGCAACAAGAAGGAAGAATGAAGGATGAGTGGAGCCTAATCTTTTAACTCGATTGGAAACTGTCAAGTCGGTTTTTCAGGATCGATAAACATCCGAGCATGTTCTTGACGGAAGGATGAACAACCAAAACCAAAAGTCAAATCAATAACACGAACTATCAAATATTGGTTCATTGATAAAAACCTAACGATTACAGCTCGTTACAACATAAGAATCAAGACTCTTGGCAAGGGGAAGATCGAGCATGATCTCCCCTCTCATCCGGCAGCCCTAGGCTCCGGGCAGACTTCCTCTCAATGCCCTCTCTACACATTGAACGGGTATATATAGGCCTCGGCCCATATTAGATGCAACTGGGCCCATTCGTGCGATTGGACCATGCGTATGGTTCAATCGTACGACTGGACCATGTGTATGGTTCAATCGTACGACTGGACCATACTTATGGTTCAGTCTTACGAATGTCCCAATCGCATCTCTCAGTCGCACGGCTGGTCCATTAGCATGGCTCAGTTGTACGACTGAGTCTCATTCGCATATGCTCCTGCGAATGACCCAGTTTCATGTGTTACAACATATCAGGTGTATAACATTAAGCCTAGACTATTCGACAAGCGACGGACACACTATATATGACTATATGCTCCAAAAAATTCCCCTTGTATGTTGCTTGCGAATAGTAGATAACACCACTTACAATCTTCAGTCAATCTTTGCTCTGGTTGCCAATAGAATCAAACGAAAACCATATTAGCCAACGTTGCCGATCTGTCAGGTTACTACCACATCCCTGAAAATGATTTAGGCACAATAGCTTTCGTTTACTTTGCAGAACACCATCACAGCAGCAAGATTCCCCATATGATGATTTTTCCAGATAATGATACGAACAGTTTTCTATGCTTCAATCTTCACACAGGCTAACCTGATTAACATCACCACCTGCAGAAATTCCCCCTCACATTCAGCATATCCCAATATATAGACATTGTGCTCTCCTTGCATCTTGACACGGTGTATTGGGCAAAAGGTTGAAGGTTCCAATCCACAGCTGACAATATCAACCAATCAGTATGCACGAAGATTCATCATCGGAAACCGATTCACATCATCACTTTCTGATTGCGTCTTCACATTCTATATACAAGGATTCCCCCTAAGAAGCAGAATCTTTCTGTGCGGATATATATAACTTGATTGGCCCATAAGTAGTCAGATGCTCCTGACTACCCCACAAAATTAGCACAACTGCTGACATCTTCTCTTCTCTCTTTCGTGTTCCAATTACATTCACCTATTCTGGAAATCCGACGAATAATGGGGTACACATCGAACTTATTTGACAAACGAACCTCTGGGTGAATATGCTTTGATCATCTTCAAATCTGTGCAAGAAGCTGTTCCAGACTCTTTTTTTTGGTCTGCAACAAATGCGGATGAGTCAATGCGGATGGCTCATTCGTGCGATTGAACATACGACTAGTCCAGTCGCACGACTGAACATACGACTGGTCCAGTCGTACGAATGGCTCATTCGTATGGTCCAGTCGTACGAATGGTCCATTCGCCATGGCCAAGTCGCATGAACGGGTCTGCACGCAGATTTTCAGATCTGCAGTCGCCAGGGCTGCCCAAAACCTAATCTGACGAATTCAACATGAACTGACACAAAGTAGACATCATCATATTCGAAAGGGTGATAGGAACGTGGTTTCGAATTCGATTTCAACATAGAGCAACACACGTAACAAGATCTGAGCAAAACACAAAGAACACGAAGTGGGTTTAACGTCAAGATCTGAATTCAATCCAGAAATCAAGAGCTCGGGTTGCTAGAATGATTGTTAGATCATTCCAGCAGTAACCGGCTCTGATACCAATTGTCAAGTCGGTTTTTCGGGATCGATAAACATCCGAGCATGTTCTTGACGGAAGGATGAACAACCAAAACCAAAAGTCAAATCAATAACACGAACTATCAAATATTGGTTTCATTAATAAAAACCTAACGAGTACAAGCTCGTTACAACATAAGAATCAAGACTCTTGGCAAGGGGAAGATCGAGCATGATCTCCGAGCATGTTCTTGACGGAAGATG